>OY728159.1:548335509-548497755 GCA_963277665.1 Viscum album
TCCATGAATATATTAAACTCAAGAACATTTTCAAAACATCATACTTTTCACCCATAAAAACATACCTCATGAAATCATAAGATTCCTAAAAATAAATCTTAGAAATCATAAATTTGACTTATGGCATCCATATCATACTTACATTGTATCTTTTACATCTACATAAGGAGTAACCTTCATGGTTACGTTTGGAATACCCATCACAATATATTCCCCAATTCTATTAAGAGAAACTTTATTGTTTAACTCCGTCTCATTACCCAATGAATTGGAGAGAAATAATGGGCTGAAATGCTCTTAGTTTATCAGATAACCACCTATATACATAAGAAATTCCCAAGAACCAAAACATAAATAGAATACATAAATCATGTATAAAGGAAAAATAACATTTCCACATTGCAATCACAAGATATCATTTCAAGATATTAACATAATAAATCCCTTATAAAAACCATTTTAAATACAAAAATATATGAAAAGAGAATATGTTATTTATTTTAATTTAAAAAACATTAAGTCTTATAGAAGAAAAAATATCAAATAACGGTTATGGTGGTAAATAAGTTGTTGTCATTGTATACATTTAAAAAACATTACTTTTGTCATTTTGTATGGAAAGTCAAACACTCCATATAAAAATATTACTATTAAAAAAACATAGTATGAAATTAAGGATAAAAATAAAATATAATATATTCAAAATTTATTTCACATGTCTGATTTTAACTCCATAATCAATAAGTAGAAATTTAACCAAAAGAATGGAAATTGGGTTAAGAAATTCCCTTACCTTGAGTCTGAATTGTCTCATATGTTATTTATCTTCCTAAATAATAAAATTAGGTTAATTTACACTTTATTGATAACCTTTTAAATTTTATTATTAATTTTATATCACTTATTACCATGTTGTAACACTTACAAAATTATTTAAGTTCATGTTGGATGTTTTAGTGATATTCGGCAATTGAGTCAAAAATGAACTTGGTATGATGTCAATAGTCCATGATATCATAAGTACATTATCTCTAGAATATAAAACATGATAAAAATATCTTATATATTAATTATATAATTATTTATAATAATATTTTAAGACAAAATGAAAACACCATTCATGGAGATGGTAGGCCGTACGTAGGCATGAATTCTATTTTCATTTTTCCTGTCGTATTGAAAGATAAAAATTAAATGAAATGCATATAAATATGTATAAATATATAATATAATTATATTATAATAAATATGAAATTTATATCATATATTTTTACTAAAAATTCCATAATACATTCCATGTTATATGTGAATGAATCATATAATTTTGAGGAGGTGGTAGTCCACACGTCCCCAAAAAAAAAGTTATCATATAACAATAATATAGAAAGCATGAATGTATGTTTAATATAACATTTAAAAAAAATTAAATATGTTATAATATACATACTTAAATATTATTTAACCTAAAAAATAGTTTTAATACCAACTATGAAGGTGGTAATGGAAAATGAACAAAAACATTATTCATGGAGGTGATTAATCAACATAACATGGACAACAATTTCATTTCTCTGAATAAGAGGATGTGAGAAAATAATTTGATATGATATATTAAATTAGAAACATAAAAATACATTATTTACAATATTATGGAGTTATCATGCATTGATGGATGAAATATGTGAGGAGAAAGTAGAAAAATAAAATAAATTAAGAGAGGTAATTTGGGAAAATTACCTCTTGAATATCCCCTCCTTGAAAGACCCTTGAGGACCTTGGATTTGGTATTTTAGTGAGACCAGTAGAACTTGGACATGGGGAGAGTGATAAGGAGAGGTTTTGGCATATATTTTAGGATATATAAGGATTTTTGGGTCAAAATTGGGTGGTGGATAGGTGGTATTTATACTTCAGGAGAGGTGGATTCAAGTGATTAATTTCTTGATTTTTTTTAATTAAAATCTAACCATATAGAGGTGGAATTAAATTTCACGAATTTTTATTGTAATTAATGTTTTATAGGATGCTTAGGTTCGATCCACACCTCAAAAAAACATTAAATATTGTAGTTTTTAGGTGTGTTAATCTTTTAACTTTTAATTTTAACACTTGTCAAAATTTTACTTTTATTATGGTAAATATATTTTTTACCACGGTAAATTTTTTATAACTAAAAATTAAATTGAACATAAAACCTAATTTGGATCTTATGATTCCAAATATTGAATCCATTTTACCTAATTAAATCTACATAATTGGGAAAATTATATTTAAAATTAATTCCACAAAAAAAAACTAAAAAGTGGATTTTTAAAGTGAAACGTTCAAAAGATTGAAATGTTTTTATATAAATTTTTTTAAAATATATTCCAATGAAAAAAATTAAATTAAATTATAAAATAATAATCTAAATATACTTTAAAACCAATTAATATTATAATATTACAATTTAAATAAATTATATGAAAAAGTAGTTTTGAATTAAAATGCAGTATTTTTCACTATTCATTAAAATATGAAAGTTATCAAAAAATACCAAAAATTTATCCAAAATAAATTTTGATATCCTTCTTCTAAATAAGAAGTTTATTTTTTCAAATATAACATATAAATTTTTCAAAAATTAGTTTTATAATGGGTTCTCCCTCAAAAGGCGGTAAAACACACTTTTAAAAATATTAGAGCTTTTATGCCTAAAATTGGATTTATTCTTATTTTAGGTCCATAAAAGTAATTGGAAGAAAGTAAAAAAATTAATAAACACATGTGAACATAATATAGTTAGTTCCGTTTGTTTCCGCTTATACTATAGTTATGCGATAACTACCATTTAAAATAATATCATTAATAATGTATTATTTTTTAGTATAACCCAGTCTTGTGTGCAACATAAGATTTCATAGAAAACCATTGTTGTGTGTTGGGTATGCTATCATAAATAGCATCCACTTTAAAGTAAAATTAATATGTAATTTATAAATATTAATAGATATGAAAATGTATTATTCTATAATTACATGGGATGTTACACACATCCCCATGTATTAACACCATTTCACTATTAAGGGTGGAATCCATTTTAGTTCATTGATGTTTCAAACCCTCTTAAAAATATTGAATTAGGTAGATCACCATGCCAATTTATAAGGTCCCATACACCTTATAAATTGAAATTGCATGTCCACCTAATCCAATTTGAAATGTTCTCCTTCAAGGTAAATTGGAACATTTCTATATTTATAACAATAAAGCACTATAAGACAAAAAAACTAGGCATAATAACAATAAGATGTGAAATAGTAAATTCATGCTAATAGTAGATATGACATGGAAATATTCATGATGATTCACTTCCTATTGTGCCTAATATGATGCATGACTTGATATACCTTGTATCGTCAGGATGAATTAATAAGAATCATTATTAAAATACCTTCAATATAATAACACTATAAAACAAGTGGATAACCCAATGGTGAAGTTGTATCAATTGTAAATAGCATATCCAATAACTGAAATTTCCAATCCCAGGAAATTTGGGTTTCCCCTATACATAGGTTAGCTATGTCCAAGAATAGGATCAAGTCCAAATCCCAATGTCCTAGTCTCATGTCTAAACCCAAATAGTAAGAAAAAAGAAAAATAGCTATGATATAACATTTTATCATCCCACCTAGAGTGCCACTGAGATGGGCCCTAAGACGGTGGGACACATGTCCTTAAGCACATCTTTCCAAATGCCAGAGGCTACCAACTAGTATAGAGGGCCTAGATTCCATATGTGGGGAGGCTTTTCCCTCATAGATCAAAGTATTCATATCAGTGAACAATAAATAATAAATGGAGGAATAATGAGAGATAACAGTTAGAAATGGAAAAGAAGAAACAATCCAAGTATAAATGAATAACCATGTAGACAATGAATGACAACAATTGGTACAAAAATGATGATCATGATTTAATATATATATAAAAAATCAGAGTGTAGGGGAACAGGGGTACAAGAATATTCTACATGTTATCAAAAACTAAAAAAAGGTTGAAAACTACTACACAACATCTCAATAATAGGATCAGTACTCTACCCTGAAGTTCAATCATAAACAGAAAACAAATCAAGCATTAGAAGAAAAACACTTCCCTTTATCCATACCTATGGTCATAAAGTCTACTCATCTTCCAAACGGTGCCCGAGTAGGGTGTGAGGTATAAATCTTAGTAGGTTGGAACCCATATTGTCTAGGCTGATCTATTTCGTACAATAAATAAATCAGTGTTCCATACATAAATAAAAGGAGATAATTTAATAATTAAAAATTTCAACCTCATTTTGGGTTTCTAAATGGATACCCACCCCATACCACCTGATTCAGTCTAAAATGGAAGTCTGAAATAGTGTACCTGTGAAAGATTAATATGTAAAAAGGGACAAAGTAAAAAACTTAACCCAAGAAGTCATATCCCCAAGCTTGTTCTTTGAATTTGGGTATAATTTACTTGTCATGTTATAAGTTCTCATGATAATGATAATTAAAAATATTAATCACATATGAAATGAAAAAATGAAAAAATCCATCAATTCCTAACATGGTGTCTGAGACCATCCAAATTGATCTAAAAAGAATCCCAAGGGTTGCTACAAAACATCCAATATAACCAATGTCATCGAGTCCATCCAAGGCAACCCATAAAACATCCCTTGTATCACTCAAGGCATGGTGACTCTGAGTCCATGCCAAATATCTCACACAGGGGACCAAGTATCACTCGAGCCATGGTATAGACATATTGCCAAATGGGCCTATCCTAGATTGCTCCCCTAGGTAACTAGCCTCACTCATGAGTATAAGAAAATATTCCCAGCAATACTGTACCTGGAAAGCCAAATTATATCTCTTGAAACATCAAGAGTAACCAATCAAAAATTACAATTCCATCTATGGAATCCTTAACTTGGGACCCATGTTCACTCTCAACCCATAGAAAGTGATCAAAGTAGTCCAACCACATATAACCAGGAAGAAATTTATAATTTCATTCCAATGAATAAAATTATCAAGTAAAAAAGATAAAACTCTATCCATGAATCACAATTTTAATCATAAAAAGGAAGGAGCCACGAAGCACCTGCACATGCTCAATCTACAAGGTATGGTCACTAGGCAACATATAATAAGTATAAAAAAATAATTACAAGCATAAGAACATGGAATTAACAAGCCTATAAACCCATGTCATCAATGACATTTAAATATCTCATACTAACAAGCTTAAAAAAGCATATCATTCAATTCAAGCCATTAAACATAACCTATAAAGAAAGAATCAAAGTCAGTAAATATGGTTAAAGCATGAGACAAAAGCAATTCACTCAGGGCTCAATTTATAAAGAACATGGAATGACATGTGAAAATATGCATAAGAATTTCTAAAGAGAAAGCACCTACATCAACAAGCAAGGTCAAATGCATATGGTTTTACACATGGTCCAAACAAAAAAGAATTAAACATTTGAATTACCCAAGGAAGATGAAATCATGGTTCACCACCCATATTAAATCAATTTATCAATTTTAAACATTAAACCAAGGTGTAACACACAATCCCAGGGTGAAACACAACTCAAGGAATAAGAGAAATTTTGGCTATTTAGGATGGAACACCTAAATGAGTGGCCAATGACAAGGAGAACATCCATGAATTGGTTTTATAATGACCCATACTTTACATACATGGTTAATACTTCAAAATTGAATCACACTTATTACAACATATAACAAAACTAGGAAAGGACCGTATAGGTATAGAGTCTTTAGAAACTGGGAAACATAAACAACTGGTTCATAAAGAATCTACTTTGCCTCCCATTTATTTCATCATATCTAGAGTCTCTTTTGGCATATCCTACTTAATAACCTTCTTCCTGACCTGGGGAAATAAAACATACAAAAGGGTGAGCTCAAATGCTCAGTAAGGGTAAACAAAAGAAATATCAATCACATCATATACATAAGAACATAACTTTTGGAAATATTAACCTGCAAAAGAGATCATAATTTCATAACATGGGATAAATCATAGTAGTGAAATGTAATCCAAATAATCATAACTTAAAACATGAAACTTTTTTCCATACACACATAATCATAGAAAATCATTTCTTAGTAGTCAAGACTCATTTCCAAGACTATCTTAGTGGACAAAGCCCATTTCTGAACCGAGTTCACTCCTCGTTTCAGTCCTGTTTCACTGAACCAGTTTAACCTTTTGTTCCAGCCATGTCTATTTCATGAGATATAAATTCTTTACCCAATGCATTGGATGGAGATATAGGTCCCACCCATCTCATAATGATACCATTCTTATGTGTTTCACAAAATCATAAACCATACATCATAGCATAACCCATGTAATAAAAATAGGAATCTTAAACATCATGACATCATAAAACAATTCATATAATATAAAGAAATTCATAAAAATATATCCATCAAAACATAATCATATCAATGTAATAATATGGATATAAACATAACCCTAAATTATCTTAGATGGAAAATAATTTTGATAAAACACTCGAACTCCATTCTTGAGGAAAATATCCTTTCTACTTCAAAAACATTTTTCCTTTCTTAAAATGTAATAAAATTTTAATCTAAAAGAATTTGACTAAAAATAAGCTTGAAAACTTGTAAAGGAAGATTCTTGGAAATAATGTTTTAAAATTCCATTCATGCCGTATACGTTTAAAAAACATTCTTCTCGTACTTTTGTTGGAAAAGTCAAAAATTACCTCGTACGAAAAATGACAAATGATTCCTTTCATATCTTTTACTAAAAACTCACCGAAGGGTAAAATTGGATTTAAAAAATTGTAGGTGGATGGAAATAATATTACATATTGAGGAAACATGGATGTGGATGATAAAATACACCCCAGTAAATACCAAAGTATAAACAATCTCGGATAAAAAAATGAGATTGTGATATTTTCCCTTACCTTATGTCCGATATGCTTTGTACATGTCCTAACCTCCTGTATAATGATTGAAATAATGTCATTGACTTATTACATAATCATATTTATTGTTATGATATCATATATGGTCATATTCTTAGCTTCTTATTAGTAATATTTCATTACTACTTGTTATTCGGGTGTTTATTACTTTTTGTTCTTATGCGTGTTTTGTTGAATAAATTCTTATTCCTCTTTATAGGATATAGATACATCATTTACATAATGGTATTAGTGTAATATATATCATATTAATTCATTCAATTCATTTATATAATCATTATTCAATGAAGATCATGTAGAACGAGTCGCATCACATCGTGGAGACGGTAGGCCGTACGTACGCACGAGCGATGATATCGTTCCCATGATCGTGGAATTGTATTGAAGCCTATGTATACTATTTCATGATCAATATCACTTTTCAATAATAATATATAGTTATTCTTTACACCATTATACCCATTCGAGTAAGGTGGTGGTGGAAAACAGATTACACCACGGCATGGAGACGGTATTCCGTACGTACGCACGCGCGGTGATTTCGTTTTCCGTAGGATGGATAAGAGGTAAAATAGGGTTGTTTCATATTTATAATAACATATAAATATATGAGGGATACTGATGTTATTAACTCATAATGAAACAACTAAAGAAGAGGGAGTAGAAGAAGAATGGAACTTGAAGAAAACGGTAGAAGGTATTACCTCTTTCTCGAAGTGCCTCATTTAAACTTTCTCTTAAGGCACTAGAGTTGGTCTTTTCATAAGACCAGTACCTCTAGTAGGTTTCTAAGGAAGTGGGGAAGTTAAATGGGTAGGGTTTGGCCGAGCTTGAAGGCTAAAATTGGTGTGAGGAAGAGAGGGAGTAGGTGCCCTTTTATAAGGGAGGAGAGGGGCACCTTTGGAAAGTGTGGAAATATTATTTTATTATAAACTTATCTTTGGTTTCAAAAGGTCCAAAAATAATTAAAGATGAAGATAAGATGAATCATGGTCTAAATAAAATAATCCAATCAGAATTGGACATGTTTTGGAAAATATTTTAATCATTATAATCTTATTTATTTAAATCATTTATTAATGAGGTAAATACTTCATCAATATTGTGTCATAAATAATTTAATTTATTTGGTGTCTGAAAATTATAAAAAAATATCATTATGTAGGAAATATTTTTAGATTTACAATTAATATTTATATTCGAAAATATAATTTATATAACCCCTTATAAAAATTAATTACTAAAATATTTTTGTTAATGTCAATTTTGTCTTTACATTAAATTAATTAATCCAAATTGTCATTGTCACTACCAAGTGGCTCAATGGGGTCCCAAAATCGACCCAAGGATACCCATGGTCGGCCAATACTCATCCAATAAGGTTAGGACAAGTGTCAAGGTAATTTTGAATTATTATAATATTCTTTTAACCTTGAATTACCCTATTTACCTTTAACCGTAGCAAATAAAAAAATTTCCGTAGTTACTATTCATAATATCAAAAAATAAAAGTAACCTATTAACATAATTTGGACCCACGGATTCCAAATATGGAATCCATTTTTCAAAATTCAAAACACAGAAGTTGCAGTAATTAATTTAAAATTAATCCCATTGTTAAGCAAACGGGTTTTAAAAGTTAAAACATTGCCAAAGATTGAAATGTTTTTACCTATGAATTCAATGTAAAATTAATGATAATGACATAAATTATATTAAATGGTAAAAATATATTCTATTTATACTTTAAAAACAATAAATATTATAATTTAACTATATAAAGTATTGCGATGAAAAAAGTTGTTTTTAATTAAAATATAGCATGTTTTTAAGAGATAATAACTATCAAAAGATTGACACTTGTTTATGTTTGGTTTAAATGTGAAATTACATCCAATGAACAAAATTGTATTAAATTGTAAAAATATATTCTAAATATACTTTAAAACCACTCAAATTAATAATTTATCACTATTAATTATTTCTATTAAAAAAGATGTTTTTAATTAAAATTTAGTAATTTTCACTATTCATCAGAATATGAAAGTTATCCGAAAAGTACCAAAATTTCATCCTAAGCTAATTTCGATATTCAGAATCCAAAAATGAAGTCCATTTTGAAAAATAAAATTTACAAAATTTCAAAAAGTGGTTATTACTATTCATAACGGCTAGTTTTAATAATATTTTAATAGCATATCGTTGTTTAGTGAAACTCGGTATTGCGTACGACGCAAGCTATCGAGGAAGGCTGAAGTTGCGTGTAAAGAAAACCAAGATAGTGTTGTGTGTAGTGAAATATTCCTTTGATGATTTATAAAAACAAAATATTTCTCATAAAATTCTCAGGTGTTACATTCTACCCCCCTTAAAATGAATTTCGCCCTCGAAATTCATCACTTTGTAACAAAAAGATGAGGATACCTCTCCCTCATCATATCCCCAAGCTCCCATGTAGCTTCTTCTAATTGGTGGTTCCTCCATAAAACTTTCACCAAGAGAGTGGTCTTGTTCCGTAGGACTTTTTCACTACGATCAAGAATCTCTATCGGCTGTTCTTCATAAGAAAGATCTTGCTCCAGCGGTACAACTTCTGAGCTGAGTACATGTGAAGGATCAGTTATGTACTTTCTATGGAGAGATACATGGAAGATATCGTGAAATTGAGAGAGATTCGGTGGAAGTGCCAATCGGTAAGCTACCTTTGCAACACGATCCAGTATTTCGAAAGGACCGATATATCTAGGGCTCAACTTCCCCTTCTTTCCAAATCTCATGACCCTCTTCCAGGGAGATATTTGTAAGAACACTTTATCACCCACTTCAAACTCTAGATCTTTTCTTCGGTTGTCAACATAACTTTTCAGTCGACTCTGAGGTGCTCTTATGTGTTGTTGAATAGATCGGACCTTTTCTGCCATCTCATCAACAAGATCAGATCCTAATAGCTTTCTTTCCCCAACTTCATCCCACCAAGTTGGAGTCCTACATTTCTTTCCATAGAGAGATTCATAAGGATCCATCTGAATACTAGAGTGAAATATATTATTATAATAAAATTCCACCAAAGGTAGGTGTTGATCCCAACCACCTTTGAAATCCATAGATAAAGCTCTCAACATATCTTCTAGAGTTTGAATTGTTCCCTCAAACTGGCCGTCTGTCTGAGGATGATAAGCAGTGCTGAAACTCAACTCTATATCCAGAGTATGCTGAAGACTTCACCAGAACTTTGAGGTAAACCTCAGATCCCAATCATATATAATAGAAAGTGGTACTCCATGCAATCTTACCACTTACTTTACATATATCCTGGCAAGCTGATCCAGAGAGAAATCCTCTCTAATAGCAATGAAGTGTGCAGACTTTGTAAGACGATCAACTATGACCCAGATAGCATTATTTCTTTTGGATGTCTTAGGAAGTCCTGTGACAAAGTCCATAGTGATGTTTTCCCATTTCCATTCGGGTATGGGTAATGGTTGTAACATCCCCTTAGACTTCTATCTCTCATCTTTAACTTGCTGACAAACCAAGCATCGAGAGACAAATTCAGCAACATCTCTTTTCATGCCATCCCACCAGAAGTACTCTTTCAGGTCCCTATACATCTTCGTGCTTCCATGATGAATAGAGAATGAAGAACTATGAGCCTCATCCAGTATCTCCTTCTTTAATTCGGGGATGGGAGGAACACAAACCCGATTCCTGAACTTTATTATCCCATCAAAATCAAGGTTGAATTCAGGAATATTTCTCACCTTCTTTTGTAACTCTAAAACTTCTTTCTGCGCCTCTTTAATCTTCACATGTATAGATGGTTGAACATTCATTTGAGAAAGATACGATTTCCCCCCTTCCATTATAATTCCAAGATCCATCCTTTGTAAATCCATAAATATTGGATCTTTTGTGATCCTCATCATGGATAAACTGGCATGGTCTTATTGACTTAATGCATCTGCCACCTTGTTTTCTTTCCCAGGGTGGTAATGAATTGAGAAGTCGTAATCCTTAATCAGCTCTAACTATCTTCTTTGGCGCATATTCATCTCCTTTTGTGTGAAAATATACTTTAAACTTTTATGATCAGTATAAATGTCACACCTTTCTCCATAAAGATAATGCCTCTAAATCTTTAATGCAAAGATTACCGTAGCTAACTCCAAATCATGAGTTGGGTAATTTTTTCTCATGGATTTTCAACTGTCATGAGGTATAAGCTGTCACCATATCATTTTGCATAAGAACACACCCCAATCCCTTCTTGGATGCATCACTATATTTCACAAACCTTTCCCCACTACAAGGTAGTGTGAGCACAGGTGCACTGGATAACCTTCTTTTCAACTCCTTGAAATTCTCTTCACATTCCTCTGTACAAACAAACTTAACTCCTTTCCATGTCAACTTGGTGAGTGGATTAGATAACCGTGAAAAATCTTTCACAAAACGTCGATAATATCCAGCCAAACCAAGAAAACTTTGGATCTCGGTTACTGTTGTTGGTCTCGACCATCTTTCGATAACCTCTGTTTTTTCTGGATCCACAGATATCCCCTATTTTGAGATTAGGTGACCCAAAAATGCAACCTTTTGAAGCCAAAATTCACACTTGGTAAATTTGGCATAAAGCTTTTCCTTTCTCAGGGTCTTCAATATAATTCTCAAGTGATCTTCATGTTATTCCTTGCTCTTTTAATAGACAAGAATATCATCTATAGAGACTACCACAAATTGATCAATATAGTCTCTAAAGACTCTATTCATCAGATCCATGAAGATAGCAGGGGCATTAGTAAGACCAAATGGCAACACTATAAATTCATAGTGTCCATACCTTGTACGGAAAGATGTATTTGGTATATCCTCCCTTTTGACCCTTAATTGATGATACTCTGAACGAATATCAATCTTGGAAAAGTATTGAGCTCCGTGTAGTTGGTCAAATAAGTCATCAATGCATGGGAGAGAATATTTTTTCTTGATAGTGATCTTGTTAAGTCCTCGATAATCAATGAAGAGTCTCATTGATCCATATTTCTTCTTAACAAATAGAACAGGTGCTCCCCAAGGTGATGCACTAGGGCGTATGAATCCCTTATCAAGATTCTCTTGGAGTTGCTTCTTCAATTCCTGCAACTCAATTGGGTCCATTCTATAAGGTGTCTTTGAAATAGGTAAAGCACCTGGTACGAGTTCTATTGAAAACTCGATTTCACGATTTGGTGGAAGACCCGAAAATTCCTCTGGAAAGACATCATCAAACTCCCGTACAATGGGCATATTCTTAATCGTGAGTTTATCACCAACCATTTGAGATAAATAACCTTCATTTAGTGGAATCAAGACCCATATGATGGAAGAAATTTCCACTGGAAGGTTATGTTCATCCTTGCATCGATAGACGATCATAGATTGATCTGGAATATGAAATGTGACTTCCATTCTTTGGAAATTGATATAAGCTCCATATAAAGAAAGCCAATACATTCCAAGAATCACATCAAATTCCACTATAGGAAGGATCACAAGATTTGCAGGAAGCACTTTCCCACAAACTTCAATCGGGGAAGAATTATAAACTTTTGATGCGACTGTTGTGCCATTTGGAGTTGTCACAGCCAACTCAACATCTAATTGTTGAGGTAATATGGTGATACCCTTAGAAAATTCTTCAGAAATAAAAGAGTGGGTGAATCCAGAATCAAATAAAACATTTTCTACTTTAGAGTGGATGGTAAGTGTACCTTTCACCACATTTTTATCATACTCTACATCGCTGATAGAAATGGCATGTGACTTTCCTTTGTCTTTAGACTTAAGAGTTTGTTGAAGTCGACCATCATCATCAACCCTTGGATTTGGGCATTGATTGGCATAATGCCCCATCTCCTTGCACTTGAAACATTGAAGTGTAGTAGGTTCATTCTGCGTATCCCTTCCTTTGTTTGCATCATTAGACATCTTCTTCCCATCATTACGACATTCAAATTACCGATGACCTTCCTTTCCACATTTGAAACATTTACTTGTCCCTTTAAGACAACTCCCTCCATGTTTCTTTCCACACTTTGAGCATAAGGGAAATCTCATCTTCTTTTCAATGTGCTCCTTAGATTTCCCTTTGATTTCCATTTTCCTCTTCTTATCAAACCCATATGACTGATGGGTTACTCCAATCTCCATCTCAACTTTGAGAGCACATCGAACGATTTCCTCGTAGCTATTTAAGTCCCTTATGGCTAAGGCCCTTTGAAGACTTGGTTTTAAGCCACTAAAGAATCGATCGATCTTACTCTCAGGTTGGATAATAATACCAGAAGCGTACCTTGAAAGTCTTGTAAAATTTTCTTCATAGGTACCAACAGATTCATCATCCTTTTGCTTCAATCCAAGAAACTCTTTCTCCATATTTGTTCGGAGAATACGAGGGAAGTACTTATTGAAAAATAAGTTCTTGAACTCGTCCCATTCAATGGACTCAATTTCATCCCTTTGCCTCATATTCTTAAAAAGATTCCACCATTGATTAACATCTCCTTCAAAACAATACACTGCTAGGATGACTTTATCATGTTCAGAACATTGAAGAACTGAAAATATCTTTTCAGTATTACTAATCCATTGTTCAGCAACTAATGGATCAGTAGACCCGCTGAATGAAGGTGGACGCTGCCTCATGAAGGATTCAGAAGAATGTTGCTCCTTCCTTTGCTCGTTTGGAAGTCCTGCATGATTCATAGCTTGAGAAAGTTGTGTGATCATGGCTACAAGATTTTGAATTCTAGCTCCCATAATGTTTGGTTTCTCAGGAGGGCAATCATTGCATTGCCCGTCACATTATGCATTAACACGGTTCCTTCGGGTTCCATCCATTGACTAAAACCAAGAATAATAGTGTGAGCAACACTAATTATAATAGGAAAACCACATAATCAAGAATAAAATTTCACACTTAAGGTCTTATCCTAGGTTATTCATGGCCATTTCTAAAACACTAAGATTGTGTTCTATTCTTAGACTTATCCTTAGGGTTCTTACTAAGTCTTTCACATCCTAGTTTCCAAAGTTTGACTATAACCTCCCTCTGATACCAACTATAATGACCCATACTTTACATACATGGTTAATACTTAAAAATTGAAGCACACTTATTACAACATATAACAAAACTAGGAAATGACCGTATAGGTATAGAGTCTTTAGAAACTGGGAAACATAAACAACTGGTTCATAAAGAATCTACTTTGCCTCCCATTTATTTCATCATATCTAGAGTCCCTTTTGGCATATCCTACTTAATAACCTTCTTCCTGACCTGGGGAAATAAAACATACAAAAGGGTGAGCTCAAATTCTTAGTAAGGGTAAACAAAAGAAATATCAATCACATCATATACATAAGAACATAATTTTGGAAATCTTAACCTACAAAAGAGGTCATAATTTCATAACATGGGATAAATCATAGTAGTGAAATGTAATTAGAATAATCATAACTTAAAACATGAAAATTTGTGGCATACACACATAATCATCGAAAATAATTTCTTAGTAGTCAAGACTCATTGCCAAGACTATCTTAGTGGACAAAGTCCATTTCTGAACCGAGTTCACTCCTCATTTCAGTCCTATTTCACTGAACCGGTTTAACCTGCTGTTCCAACCATGTCTATTTCATGAGATATAAAATCTTTACCCAATGCATTGGAGGGAGATATAGGTCCCACCCATCTCATAATTATACCATTATTATGTGTTCCACAAAATCATAAACCACACATCATAGCACAATCCATGTAATAAAAATGGGAATCTTAAACATCATGACATCATAAAACAATTCATATAAGATAAAGGAATTCATAAAAATATATCCATCACAACATAATCATATCAATGTAATAATAGGGATATAAACATAACCCTATATTATCTTAGATGGAAAATAATTTTGATAAAACACTCGAACTCCATTCTTGAGGAAAATATCCTTTCTACTTCAAAAACAGTTTTCCTTTCTTAACATGTCATACAATTTTAATCTAAAAGAAGTTGATTAAAAATAATCTTGAAAACTTATAAAGTAAGATTCTTGGAAATAATGTTTTAAAAATCCATTCATGCTGTATAAGTTAAAAAAACATTCTTCTTGTACTTTTGTCGGAAAAGTCAAAAAGTACCTCGTACGAAAAACGACAAAAGATTCCTTTCATATCTTTTAATAAAAACTCACCAAAGGGTAAAATTGGATTTAAAAAATTGTAGTTGGATGGAAATAATATTACATATTGAGGAAACATGGATTTGGATGATAAAATACACCCCAGTAAATACCAGAGTATAAACAATCTCAGATAAAAAAAATGAGATTGTGATATTTTCCCTTACTTTATGTCCGATATGCTTTGTACGTGTCCGAACCTACTGTATAATGATTTAAATAATTTCATATACTTATTACAGAATCATATTTATTGTTATGATATCATATATGGTCATATTCTTAGCTTCTTATTAGTAATATTTCATTACTACTTGTTATTCGGGTGTTTATTACTTTTTGTTCTTATGCGTGTTTTGTCGAATAAATTCTTATTCCACTTTATAGGATATAGATACATAATTTAAAGAATTATATTCGTGTAATATATATCATATTAATTCATTCAATTCATTTATATAATCATTATTCAATGAAGATCATATAAAACGAGTCGCATCACATCGTGGAGACGGTATTCCATACATACGCACGAGCGATGATATCATTCCCATGATCGTGGAATTGTATTGAAGCGTATGTGTACTATTTCAGAATCAATATAACTTTTCAATAATCATATATAGTTATTCTTTACACCATTATACCCATCCAAGTAAGGTGGTGGTGGAAAACAGATTACACCACGGCGTGGAGACGGTATTCCGTACGTATGCACGCGCGGTGATTTCGTTTTCTGTAGGATGGATAAGAGGTGAACTAGGGTTGTTTCATATTTATAATAACATATCCGTATATGAGGGATACTTATTTTATTACCTCATAATTAAAAAACTAAATAAGAGGGAGTAGAAGAAGAATGGAACTTGAAGAAAACGGTAGAAGGTATTACCTCTTTCTCGAAGTGCCTCCTTTAAACTTTCTCTTAAGGCACTAGAGTTGGTCTTTTGATAAGACCAGTACCTCTAGTAGGTTTCTAAGGAAGTGGGGAAGTGAAATGGGTTGGGTTTGTCCGATCTCGAAGGCTCAAATTGGTGTGAGGAAGAGAGGGAGGAGGTGCCCTTTTATAAGGGAGGAGTGGGGCACCTTTGGAAAGTGTGGAAATATTATTTTATTATAAACTTATCTTCGGTTTCAAAAGGTCCAAAAATCATTAAAGATGAAGATAAGATGACTCATGGTCGAAATAAAATCATCCAATCAGAATTGGACATGTTTTGGATAATATTTTAATCATTATAATCTTATTTATTTAAATCATTTATTAATGAGGTACATACTTCATCATTATTGTGTCAAAAATAATTTAATTTATTTGGTGTCTAAAAATTATAAAAAAATATCATTATGTAGGAAATATTTTTAGATTTCTAATGAATATTTATATTCTAAAATATAATTTATATAACCCCTTATAAAAATTAATTACTAAAATATTTTTGTTAATGTCAATTTTGTCTTTACATTAAATTAATTAATCCAAATTGTCATTGTCACTACCAAGTGGCTCAATGGGGTCCCAAAATCGACCCAAGGATTCCTATGGTCGTCCAATACTCATCCAATAAGGTTAGGACAAGTGTCAAGGTAATTTGGAATTATTATAATATTCTTTTAACCTTGAATTACCCTATTTACCTTTAACCGTAGTAAATAAAAAAAATTACCGTAGTTACTATTCATAATATCAAAAAATAAAAGTAACCTATTAAAATAATTTGGACCCAATGATTCCAAATATGGAATCCATTTTTCAAAATTCAAAACACAGAAGTTGCAGTAATTAATTTAAAATTAATCCCGTTGTTAAGCAAACAAGTTTTAAAAGTTAAAACATTGCCAAAGATTGAAATGTTTTTACCTATGAATTCAATGTAAAATTAATGCTAATGACATAAATTATATTAAATGGTAAAAATATATTATATTTATACTTTAAAAACAATCAATATTATAATTTAACCATATAAATTATTGCGATGAAAAAAGTTGTTTTTAATTAAAATATAGCGTGTTTTTAAGAGATAATAACTATCAAAAGATTGACACTTGTTTATGTCTGGGTTAAATGTGAAATTACATCCAATGAACAAAATTGTATTAAATTGTAAAAATATATTCTAAATATACTTTAAAACCACTCAAATTAATAATTTATCACTATTAATTATTTCGATTTAAAAAGTTGTTTTTAATTAAAATTTAGTAATTTTAACTATTCATCAGAATATGAAAGTTATCCGAAAAGTACCAAAATTTCATTCTAAGCTTATTTCGATATTCCAAATCCAAAAATGAAGTCCATTTTGAAAAATAAAATTTACAAAATTTCAAAAAGTGTTTGTTACTATTCATAATGGCTAGTTTTAATAATATTTTAATAGCATATTGTTGTTTAGTGAAACTCGGTATTGCGTACGACGCAAGCTATCGAGGAAGGCCGCGGTTGCATGTAAAGAAAACCAAGATAGTGTTGTGTGTAGTGAGATATTACTTTGATGATTTATAAAAACAAAATATTTCTCATAAAAGTCTCAGGTGTTACAGGTTTCGACACAAAATAAAGTGGCTACGGACACAGAAAACCATTTCAATTAATTTAATATGCAAGAATGAAGCATCACCGAAAGGGTTTATTGAGTGGTACAACAATGTGTCCACTAAAAATACATAAAATGAGTTATAAAGGCATAAAAACCGTACCTTTATGTAGCAACACTCCACTCATCTGTTATCAAGCCTTAATTCAACCAAAAATGAAATAATTCAAAGGATTTTTTAAAACCCCAAAAATAGGGTAAAAATCCATCACACAAAAAATAACAGAATGGATGATGGAAGAAACTAGAAGGAGAGGGGTGTGGAAGGTAGGGCCTGTTGAGATGGTTCTATTACTTCTGAAGACAAATGAATCAGAGGATAAATGAGGGAGAAATGTCAAAACCCCAAATAGGAGGTAGATGGGTTTAAGCACCTGGAGGAGGATCACATTGGAGAAAATGAAGGGAGGAAGGGGGAAATTATTTAAAACATTAAATAGGGTTAAAATTGTTATTTTACCCCAAAAACACACTATGAATAGTTTGGCCAAACCATGCACCAAACAAGATCAAGGTTCTGTTGCTTAGGGAACATCACATGGTTTGCTTCATGGTTTGACTCACCATGAACAAACCATGAAAAATATCTCTGATGTGGATTGAAAAAGGCTTGTATGGACATATTCTCATGGTCGCACAATTTCATTGAAACCATTCATCTCGGTCTTCCTACTCCTTTTTGATGCTCTAGGCTTCAAACGAGCCCTGGATGCCCCTGAGACCTCCATTAACCTCTTATGCACAATATATAGGTACATTTTATAGAATCAAACCAAATATTAAAATGGTCCATACATTTGGATAAAGCTGGGATGTTACACTTCAAGAATTGAGGAGATGGGAAGAAGAGACACATGCCCACCTTAGTGGATTCATTTTGTCTTCTCTAGTTGAATGAAGGTGTAGAAAAGTGAAGGGGATATTAAATGGGGTCTTCGAAGGGAAATTCTGAGGTCACTATAAATTAAAAAACAATTTAGTCTCTACTAGCTGGAAAATAGCTCCAAGAAGAGATTGGGGACACTACATATACCAACAACTGACTAGAGGCACCCATGTTGTTCCCGGGATTCTACTACCTCCACCAGCTTTCCATTGGAATCAAATCGGCTAGTCAGTGGTACCATAGGAGCTCCATAGCTACTAGTTGGTTCCCATATCTGTTTAATCTTATGATTCCCAATCCCCAAAACCTATAATAAATATTAAATTATTAACAAAAGGAAACCAAGATATGTAAAAACTACAGCACAATGTACCTTGACATTCGATTATGTTACAGTAACTTTTAAATATGATAAAATTTTCAAAGTGATAAAATTTTCACTAAATTAAAAATATAATTGATTATATATATAATAAAAAATTGGTGTGTTACATTCGGTCATTTTAACCACACTACACATCAAAATTACATGAAATTCATTTCTAGAGGTTTTAAATGAATTGATAATCATTTTATAATTATTTCATGATAATATGAGCTTATTTTTTTAAATTTTGAGCATGAAATACAGTTTTGAAGTAAAATTTCACTTGTAAATTGAATTTATATTCCAAAAATACCACATGTTATATGATGTTATATTTATTTTCACATGTCATAAATGGATCAATATATTACAGTTTTAATGAATTTTAAGTTCATTTTCTTGGTTTTGAGAATACGACACATGGTTTTAACCAAAATATCACTTTTTAAATTGAAAACACACAACTTATATCATTTTGACCATGAAATTCATTTGAATGATGTTAAATTAATTTTTGAATTAAAAAAAAATGAATTGATGGTCATTTTACTAGAGTTTCAAGATAAATTGAGTATGTTTTCTTGGTTTTGACCAAGTGATGTTAGTTTTTTTTAAAAATAACACTTAAATTGAAAAAAATCACTTTAGGTATTTCATAACACATCGAATGTCAGAATGAAATGAATTTATTTATACATATAAAAAATAAAAAATGATAATATTCCTATAATTTGATTACATTATAGGTTCATTTTCATAGTTTTGAACATGTGATGCATGTTTTCAACTAAAATATCACATTTCAAATTGAAAACACACATGTTCTGTAATTCCAGCCACATAATACATTAAAATGATGTGTGTTCCATTAATATATATAAAAAATGATTCAAATATTATTTTAATATATTTTGACACCAAAACCATCATTTTTGATCAGTTTTGACCATGTGACGTGTGTTTTAAATTGATATAACACTTAAAATGAAAAAAATGCATTTTAAGTCATTCCAACTGAACCATGCATCATAATTAAGTTTGATTCATTTATATATGTCATAAATTAATCATATATAATTTTCTTATATATATTTTAATGATATTATATATATTTTTTCTTAGTTTTGAGTATACAACACACATTTTTGAACTAAAATATTACTTTTTAAACTGAAAACTTGAATTTTTAGTCATCTTGACCACACAACACATCAAAATGATTTAATATTTTTAATACATATCAAAAATGAATTAAAGTTCATTTTCCTATATTTTTTCAATATTATGAGTTCATTTTCTTGGATTTGAAAATACAGTGTTTGTTTTGAACTAAAATATCACTTCCAAATTGAAAACACACACTTTTTTGTAATTCTAACGACACCACATGTAGGAACTACTTTTGATTGAGTCATATATGTTACAAAAAAATTAATTATAATTTTCATATATTTTCATGAAAAAATGATCTTGTTTGCTCAGTTTTGACAACGTGACATATTTTTTTAACCGAAATAACAATTAATATAGAAAAATAGATTTTAGGTTATTCTGAATGCAATACATGCCTTAATGATGTATAAAATATATTTATATGTCAAAAATTAACCAAATATAATTTTTATAGAGTTTTGTGACGTGATGATCATGTTTTCATAGTTTCGAGCATGTGACATACATTTTGAACTAAAATATCACTTTTAAATTGAAAACACACACTTTTGGTCATTCTGGCTATACTATACATCAAAATAATGTGATATTCATTCATAAATAAAAATAATAAATAATAAATCATTTTTATATATTTAAATACATTTAGATATAATTTTCTAGGTTTTTCGCATGTGACCCATGTTTTGAATAAAAATCACTTTTAAAATTGAAAAGATACACTTTTAATCATTCTGACCACAACATGAATCAAAATATTTTTATGTTCATTTATATATATCAAAAATTAATTAAGGATAATTTTCTTAGAGTTTCATTTTAATAAAAAGTTTTTCTTGGTTTTAACCTTGTAACATGTGTTTTTAGCTAAAACAACACTTAATATGAAAAAATACACTTTGGGTTATTCCAACTAAACTATATATGAAAATTATATATAGTTCATTCATACACATCCCAATTGAATTTAAGATCATTTTCCTAGATCTTTATGAAATTATTTCCATGTTTTCATGGTTTTTATCATGCGACACATGTTTCAAACTAAAATATCACTTTTTAAATTTTAAAAAATAAACTTTACATCATTGTTATAAAATCATTCATTAAAATTATTTGTTGTTCATTCATAAATGTAATAAATGAATCAAAAATAATTTTAATATAGTTGTATGATATTTTAACCTTATTTGTTTAGTTTTGAGAATTTGACGCATGCTTTGAACCAAAATATCACTTTTTAAATTGAAAACTTAAAATTTCAGTCATTTCAACTACAATGAATATTAAATGATATTCATTTCATTTTTATGTGTCAAAAATGGATCAATGGTCATTTACCTATAGTTTTAGGGAAAACAAAGAGTGTTTTCTAAATTTTGACCATGTGGCATGTGTTTTAAACTAAAATAACACTTAAAATGGAAAAATGAACTAAAGGTTATTTCAACCACACCAAGAGATAAAATAAAATATGTTTCATTCATATATAACATAAATGAATCAAAAATAATTATCTTTTATTTTGAAAATATATCAAGAAGTTTTCCATAATTTGGATCATGTGATTCATTTTTGAAGTTATTAAATTAAAAATATATACTTTAGGTATATATGAACACACCATAATTTATAATGAATTTCGATTAATTTATACCATTCAAAAAATTGATAATAAAATTATATAAAGTTTTATTAAAAAAATACCTCTTCAATATGTTTCTATTCATTACAACATAATGTAACCTACCCATTCATCTTTAAACAGATCAATTTCATCTTTCGTATATAAGTTATCACTAATATCCTTATAGTGTTATAAATATATTAATAAGTAAAATGTTAAAATATATTTTAGTTAATGTTCATATATTCAAAAAATAGACACATATAATAGACACCTTTAAGGATATTTTTATTATTTTATTGGTGAAGACATCCTTTATAAAATTACATACACAGTAACCATAGTCAAAGCCATTTTCTTGTTTTAGACACTATAAAATAATTTAAAATTATAATTTTTTTATGATATAAACTCATATAATGAACTACTATATATATATATATATAGATTTATATATATAGTAATCCATCAGTTCCTTGTTTGTGTTCATTTTCCTTTAAATCTTTATTGTTTAAAATATTAACACCAAAATACTAATGAAAACACGAGTTTTAATATATATTATACAATATATAATTAAAATATTATATAATTTTTTAAAATTTAATATATTACTAATTTGAAAGAGAATCACATGTGATGGATTTATCAGATATCCAATAATTGGACAAATAAAACATATAGTTAGATTAACTGGATTTATCAAAATTTGTATCTTGTGATCCCTAGAGAATTTGAACAATTAATGAGTTCTAAATATTAATAAAAAAATCCTAATAATAATTAGAGTATAAGTTTTAAATTTTCAAATTTGGTATTAAAAATATCCTATCATTTGTTACTTTTTATTGAAACACTTCAGCAATGACTCCAAATTTTCTTTAAATTTAATTTGGATTATTGTTACTTTATTCTGTAGAATAAATATAGGGACATAAAAATGGAAAAATATGAACATATATTCATGGTATTAACCAATGGTAATATAAATATATATAATAAAAATATAACTATTATAATATTAATTAAAAAGTACTTAAGTAATAAAAAATAAAAAATATTAAAATATACCTCATATATACATTTATGATGGAGGCTCATAACCAACCATGTTGCCTAATTTCATTTATAATTGGAAGACCAATATATTAAACAATATCTCTATCATTTATGTATTCTCTTAATAAAAATTCATAGGTATTATCATATTTGGAATGTGTTTTTGAAAGAAATGTTTTTAGGGATGGTGGAAGAGAAAAAGTAATGACCTCAGTCTTCTTTCATGATGAATTAACTGATCCCTTTGATTATCTAGAACTAGTTGTTGGTTTACCATATTTTAAATTTGTAAACTATTTTAAATATTTTTTATTCATTTTAAAAGATATTTAATATAATATATTTTTAAAAATGATATATTCATTTCTTATTATGTGTCTTTATAAGATTAGATGACCACGCTATAAAATTTCCAATATCTTATTCATTTATTTGAATAAAAAATTGTCTATAAGGACCCAACCTTAAAACATTACATAATATCATGATAAGTCAATAATTTGACTTTTATTCACATCGAGGATATTTTTAGGTTTAGAGTTTTAAATAATTAATCCATTTTAATACATTACATCTCAAATATTAGAAATTAGACACTTATACTCTATCTAATTTTTTCACAATAGTAAAATTACTTAAATAAAAAAGAATTATTTTATTGAAAAAATTATTCTTGAATTATTATTTTATCATACCCTTCCTTATACCTTGTGAAAATACATTTCAAAAACTTGGTATGAGTATAAAAAGCTCAGTTAGGGATATAAAATTTGAAAATAAAACATTAGTCCATGAATACATAAAAACCAATGAAATCATAATTTTCAATCATAAAACAGAATCTCTATAATATACCTCATGAAATAATAAGATTTATAAATAACTCATAGAAATCATAAATCATAAAGGTAACTTGTGGCATCTAAAACATACTTACATTGTAGTTTTCACAGCTACATAGGGAGCAACCTTCATGGTTATGTTTAGAATACCCATCATAGTATATTACCTAAATATCTCAGGAGAAACCTTAATGTTTACCTCTGTCACATTAACCAATGAAATAGAGAGATATCACAGGCTCACCCACCTCGGTTTATCACAAAACCACCCAAATATATAAGCAATTCCCAAGAACCATAACATAATTATAACGCATAAACAAGCATAAAAGAAAAATAACCTTTCCATATTGCAATAATAAGAAATAATTTCAAGATATTGATATAATAAATCCATTCTCAAAACCATTTTCAATACTGAAATACCTAAAAAAGGAATATGGTATTTTTTTTAAAAACATTACGGATTCTATAGGAAGCCAAATATCAAATAATGCTCGTGGCGACAGAAGGGTCATTGTCGTCACGTACGTTAAAAAACATTACTTTTGTCATTTAGTAAAATTATTCATAGAAAAATATTCCTTTTTAAAAATATTTAATTAAATTAAAAGTTACAGGGGATAATTATACACCGTATAAAAGAAGCTCGTATATAAATCAAAATATGCGTCAATGAAAGAAGATTAAGACGAAGTACCTTACCATGAGTCTGAATTGTCTTGTTAATTATTTATCTTCCTGAATAATAAACTTATGATAATTAATACTTGATTCAGAACCTTTTTCATGTTTATTATTCACATTACATAAATTATGACCAAGTTATAATAAATAGTTAATTATTTGATTTCATGTTGGACGTTTTGTCAATAATCGGTTCTTGAGTCGAAAATGAACATGGTATGATGTCACTAGTCCATGTGGTCATAAGTCCATCATCTCCAGAATATTATTCATGACATATTTATCAATTTTACACATAACTCATATTTCTTAATTTAAACCAATAAATATTTTTATGAAAAATGAACAATGTTATAATTATGGAGAGGGTAGGTTGTACGTCCGCATGAGTAATGTTTCTATTTTTCATTGATTGTTTTGAAAATAAATTAATTATCATTTTATCTTTATAGAATGGTCATGATATTATTAAAAACATCATAATCATTTACATATACTTATATATATCATACAAGTGACATAATGAATAAAAATGAGTCACACCACTTCATGAAGGTGATAGTCCACACGTACAAATGAACGACGTTATCATTTTTTTTGCACATGGAAGTAAGAATTGTATTGATATATTATTATCTTAAAATGTCATTAATATCAATTATGAAGATTAATTCCATAATTATAACCAATCTTAATAGACATTAATTGAAAATGAACTAATTTGGTTTGTGGAGGTGTTAATTCACACGTACACACGAACAATTAATTATTTTACCATTTTATAGAATTAGAGATGGATTTAGTGGATGATATTAACATAATAACACATAATTATACTGAGGATACTGTATTTATTATTTCATCACGGTTGGATGATATTTGAGGAAGTGGAAGAAGAAACAAAATAGAAACACTTAAAGAAAACGATACCTCATCTTCGGTAGATATCCTTTGAAGAACACCTAAACAAATATATGAAGGCTATTATGCCTAAAATAATGCTTAAAGAATGTGGGTAGGGATTCTAAGAAGAGTATTAGACCGATATTTTAGGAAATAAAAGGATTTTAAGTGTAATTAATAGAGAGTAATGTGTTCTTTTTTATAGGAGAGGGGAGGTCCACCTTTGGAAAGTATTAAAATATTAAATTAATATAAATTATATTTTTAATACAAGTGGATACAAATTGAGATATGGAAAATATAAGATGAGTATAATTCTAAAAAATCTCATAAAACTATTTTTAGACATTTATTGGCTTAATTTTAGACCTTATATTTTCGGTTTACCCTTAATTATTCTCTTTTAATTTTAAAAGTTATAACAACATTTTATTTGTTAAGAAGTTATTAATTTTACTTATATGGGTTCAATTTACCATAGTTGGACACTTAATAAAAGTTTAGACCATATAATAGTAAATTTTTTATTTTAAAATATTTTTAGTAATTTTAATTAATTTAGTAAATTATTATTTTTATAAAACATCAATTATGTCAATTTTTACACTATTCATTTTATTAAATTTAAATAAAATCCAAACAGAGAGATAACTTTGAACCAAAACATTAAATAGTCTAATAACATGTCATATTAATTTATAAAATTATTTTATACCATAAATTATGTCAAATAATATTTATTTTAATATTTATAATATCATTTATTTGAATCATTTATTTATGAAGCCATCATGACATCATCATTATGTCATAATTAAATTTATTTATTAATCTCTAAAATTTATAAATAAAATAACATAATGGATAAAATCATTTTATATTTCTAATTACTATTTATAGTATAATATATAACTTATAAAACCACACTTTAATATTTTTTTAGCAAAAAGATACATGTTTATGTTATATCTCCCTTTACTTTAAATTAATTATTATAACATGTCCTTTTCACACCCAAGTGGCTCCCAAATTCCAAAATTTTGGCATAAGGATTGTTTTGGTCGCCCATGAATCATAAAATAAGATTAGAACACATGTTATAGTAGTTTTATATTATTAAAATATTATTTTTACCTTTATTTACCTAATTTAACGTTTAACTATATTAAATAAAAATAATTACTAAAGTTACTATTCATAATATCCAAAAAATAAAAGGTACCTATTTATATAATTGAGACCTTATGATTCCAAATATGGAATACATTTTAAAAAATTAAAAATACAGAAGTTTTATTAATTAATTTAAAGTTAATTTCCATTTTCAAAACCAGAAAGTAGGTTTTTAAGAAATAAAAACTATCAAAAGATTGACATGTATTTATATCTAATTTAAATGTGAAATTACTACCAATGAACAAAAAAGGATTAAATTATAAAAAATAATACAATTAAACTTTAAAAACAATAAAAAATATAATCTAACTATATAAATAAATTATATGAAAAGGCAGTTTTGACTTAAAATGTTGTATTTTTCACTATTCATTAAAAAATGAACTTTATCAGAAAAGTACAAAATATTTATCCAAAGTAAACTTTGATATCCTTATTCTATATAATAAGTTTATTTTAAAAAATATAACATATAAAAGTAAAAAAAACTAGATTTAAAAAGGGATCTCCATCAAAAGATGGTAAAACTAGCTTTTAAAAATATTAGGGTATTTTATGCTTAAAATTGGATTCATTAGCATTTTAAGACTCCAAAATTTATTGAATAAATGTAAAAAAAAAATTAAAAAATATGTAAAATCACAGTATAGTTAATTATGTTCATTCCCACCAATACAATGGCTATGTGTTAACTACCATTTAAAATAATAATGTTATTATTTTATTTTTTTTAGTATAAATCTGTGTTGTGTGAAATGTAAGATTTTAGAGAAAACTGTTGTTGCGTGTCATTTATGCTATCATAAATAGTGTCACCTTTAAACTAAAATTAATACTAAATTAAAAAATATCAATAGATATGAAAATATAATATTCTATAAATACTTGCGATGTTATATCATTCCCCCTTTTGGAAATTGCATCCTCATAATTTTATTCACTTATAAAATAAGTGGGTGTATTTATCCCTCATATAATTTTCATATTCCCATGTTCCCTCTTCAACCAAATGGGTTTTCCATAAAACCTTAACCTAATTAATCAATTAATTCCGCAACACTTTCTCTTTGAGGTCAAGAATCTGGACTGGCTATTCCTCATAAGAATGATTCTATTCCAACTAAACTACCTATAGAATCAAAACATGAGATAAATATGTAAAATAATTTCTCAAGATTGAAACATGAAAAAATTGTGCACTTGGTATAAACTTGGAGGTAAATCCACTTTGTAGGAAACTTATCCAACTTTATCCCAGATTTCATAGGCTCCAATGAACTGCAGACTCTACTTTCCCTTATTACCAAAACACATCACACACTTCCATGGAGAAACATTGAGAAAGACATGATCACATACCTAGAAATAAAGATCATTCCTATGGTTATCTTCATAGCTTTTCTTCCTTCCCTGAGATGTCCTCATGTGTTTCCGAATCAACTGAATATTTTCTTCAATCTCTTCTATCAATTCTAGTCCCATCAATATCCTTTCACATACTTCATCCCAAAAGCTAGAGTTCGACACCTCTTTCCATATAATGCTTGAAATGGTTCCATCTGTATATTGGAATGAAAAATATTATTATAAGAAAAATCAACCAAAGAAAGATGTTGATCCCAACTTCCCTTGTAATCCGTTGAACAACAACTTAGAATATCCTCTAAGGTCTGAATTGTTAGTTCTGACTACCCTTCTAATTGAGTATAAAAATTTGTACTAAAATTTAATTCAATTCCTAATGACTTCTGAAGGCCCTTCCAAAAGTTAGAAGTGAAACTGGGATCATGATCAGATACAATGGAAATGGGAACTCCATGTAACCTGACTATCTATTTAATATAAAATAAAGAAAGTTTATCTTGAGACTATGAATCTCGAATAGGAAGAAAATGAGAATATTTAATCAATAAATCAATAATAACCCTGATCGCATTTTTACCTCGAGATGTCTTCGGTAATCCCACAACAATGTCCATAAAAATATTTTCCCATTTACACTCTGGTACTGGAAAAGTCTGAAGCATCCCCTTCAGTAATTATCATTCTTCTTTCACCTATTGACAAGTAGAACACTTCATAGTAAAGTCAGAAATATCTCTTTTCATCCCATCCCACCAGTAATACTCTCAAAGATCTTTGTACATCTTAGTATTACCAAGATGAACTGAAAACGAAGAACTATGAGCCTCACAAAACAAATATTTCTTTAACTGGTAATCACAATGCACACATAATCTCTTTCCAAACCTCAAAACACAGTCTATTTCAATGTTAAATATAGATAAATTACCCTTCTGAATCAATTCTACCTTTTCCTACAACTCACTATATTTCTTCTGTGATTGCTTTATTCTTCTTACTAGAGAAGATTACACTAAAACCTAAAATAAAATAGTTGAATTTATATACCAATAACTTCCATTCCAAATTTCATAAAATCATTAATGAAAGTATTACCTTGCAAACATAACATGGTTAATGAAGCATTAATTTTCTGACTCAAAGCATCAACCACTTTGTATTCTTTTCAAGGATGGTAATGAATCATGCAATCATAATACTTATTTATTCCAACCATATTATCAATCTCATGTTAAATTCTTTATAAGTAAATATATACTTCGAAATTTTATAGTAAGTATATATTTCACATTTTACTCCATACAGATGATGCCTTCAAAATTTTAAAGTAAAAAAAAATAACAGCTAATTTCAAATCATGTGCAGGGTAATTTAACTCATGAGTTTTCAACTTACGTGAAGCATAAGAATTTACCTAATCATTCTACATTAGGAAAAAACCAATTCCTTTAAACAAAACATCATTGTAGATAAAAAATTCACCATTTATGGAATTTAGTGCCAAAACTGGAGCATTCACCAATCTTCTTTTCAATTCCTGAAGACATTCATCACAATATATTTTTTTCAGATGAACTTAACATATTTTCAAGTTAACTTAGTCAGTGGGCTAGATAACCATGAAATTTTTTCAACAAACCTCCAATAATAACCTAATAACCAATAAAACTAAAAATATCAGTTATATTTGTGGGTCTTGACCATTCTTAAATAAATTTTGTTTTAGTAGGATCAAGAGTTATGCCATATTTAGAAACTATGTGACCCATGAATGAATTTTTTTGTAACCAAATCCCACACTTACTAAATTTCCCATATAGTTTATTTTATTTTAGGTTTTTAAAGACAACCCTTAAATAACTTTCACGCTCCTCTTTACTTTTAGAATATACCAAAATAACATCAATAAACACAACCACAAACTTATCCAAGAATTCTTAGAAAATTTTATTCATAAGATCCATGAATACAGTAGGTGCATTGGTTTACCCAGAAGGCAAAACTACAAATTCATAATGGACATATCTAGTACAAAACATGGTCTTCAGAATGTCTCCTTCCTTTAATTTCAACTGACAATACCCCAACCTCAAGTTAATAGTTGAAAAATACTGAGCATCCTATGGATGATCAAAAAAATCATCGATATGAGGAAAATGATACTTATTCTTAACAATGATGTTATTTAAGGCTCTATAATCAATGAAAAGTCTCGTTGAACTATATTTATTTTTAAAAAATAAGATAGGATCACCCCATGGTGATGTGCTAGGTTAAAGTAATCCTTTATCTAATAACTCATGCAATTGATTCTTTAACTCTAAATTGTTCAATTTGAGCCATTCAATAAGGGGGTTTTAAAATTATATTAGCATCAGGAACCAATAAATAGTAAATTCAACTTCCCAATTAGGTATTATACCAGGAAACTCATTATAAAAAACATCAAGATACTCATTTACCACTAACACGTCATTAATCTGAATAGTTCCATTGTTTTCAACAATATGTGCAAGGTAACATCAATTTTCATCTTTTACTAGTTTCTCAGATTCTTGATATGTTATCAATAGTAAGGGTTCATTCTTGTACAAAAAAAGAACTTATTTCTGAAAATAAACCTCTTTAGCTCTATATTAAATCTTAGCATGATAAATGGAAAGTGAATTCATACCCAAAATAACATAAAACTATACTAGAGGAAAAACAACAAGGTTTTCTGGTAAATTCTTTTCACAGATAAGGATAGGGAGATTATTATAATTTATTTTTTTTCTAAACATTCCCCACAGGTATTTTTACCCCAAGTTCAGGATTCGTTTCTTGAGATGGAATTACTAATTTACAAGAAAGCTTCTTAGAAATGAATGAATGTGTAGAAACAAAATCAAACAACACATTGTCATAATATGAATAAACAAACAATGTACCTAATTCTACTTCATTTGATGGCCCAACATCTACTGAAGTAGTTTCAAAGGATTTCACCACCCATTTTTTCTTGTAGTACGACTTCTTTCCATTATTTGAGTTCTTCATCGGACACTAATTTTTATAATGACCCATCTCATTACACTTAAAATATTTTACTAAATATAAATCAAATTTTGTCCTACCACTACCCTGATATTTTTCAGTGAAATTACGAGCCTTATGTCCCATTTTACCACATCATAAGCACTTACCAGAATTCAAAAGGCATTCCCCAGTGTGGTTTTTACCACAATTTTTACAAACTATAAACCTATGTTTCTTACCATAAGAATTTTTGATGAGTTTTTTCCTTTCGTCTAGCACCTAGACCTATTATTTATTTTTTTTCAAAGAAAACCTGATCATCAGAAAACTAAAATTCCACCTTCTCCAAACATCAAACAAGTTTTTCATAACTTTTGAAATCACGAGAAACTAATTCCCTTCGATACTTTGGATTTAATCCCAAGTAAAAATGATTGATTTTACTATCAAGATCCCATATGAAATTTGGAGCATACCTTGGCAGTCTAGTGAATTTTTCTTTATAATCAGTCACTGAGTCAACCAGCTTCCTCAATTCCAAGAATTCTTTTTCCAAGATAAGTCAATCTGCCTTAGGAAAATATTTCTCAAGAAACATACCTTTGAATTCATCCCAATCAAGAGAATCAATATCCTCACTATCCATGATATTTTTAACCATCAACCATCACTGATCAGCTTCACCTTCAAAATGGAAAATAAAAAGACTAATGTTTTGATGTTTTGAACACACCATGACATTATAAATATTTTCCAGTGTTTTAATCCACCCTTCATCTAGCATAGGGTCAGATGATCCTTTGAATGATGGAGGATGTTGCCACATAAAATGCTCCACTACCGAAATGTTTCTATATGGTTGATTTGGCTGATATCACGCATGGATACCACCTCCATTTATCTCCGGATTCAATTGTTCCATCACTACAAAAAACTATTCAGTTCTGATTCTGACCATCCTAGGTTGCATATTTTGAAGGTTGTTTTCCTATAGATGTAATCCCAGCACAACTACCCTATTTCCTCTGTGAAATACTATTCTATGTAGACATATCTTAGATGAAGAAACATGGTAATCCTAAAATTCCATTTCCAATTGACCATAAAGTAAAAATAATTTATGGAAATTCAATTAAAAATATTATAATCCTGAAAGTTATTTAAACTAACCTCTGATATCAAATATAAGGCCCCAGCCGTAAAACATTACATAACCTTGAAATAATAAATAATTTGACTTTAATTCACATAGAGGATATTTTTAGGTTTATATTTTTAATGAATTGGGACATTATTAATAAATTACATGTCAAATATTACAAATTAGACACTTTTACTCTATCCAATTTTTTCACAATAGTAAAAATCCTTAAATGAAATAAGAATTATTTTCTTGATAAAAATATTATAGAATTCCTCCTTTCTCTTACACTTCCTTATAACCTATGAAAAACATTTCAAAAACATGGGATGAACATAAAATTATCAGTAAGGGATATAAAATAAGGAAATAAAACATTAGTCTATGAATACATACAAATCAACAAAATCATACTTTTCACTTATAAAACATGAGCTCTTTAAAATACCAAATAAAATCATAAGATTTATGAATAACTCATAGAAATCATAAAGGTAACTTGTGGCATCAATAACATACTTAATTTGTAGCTTTCACAGCTACATAGGGAGTAACCTTCACACTAGTGGAAAAAACATTTAACACGTCATCATTTTTCACGTCAGTTCTATATAACCAATGTGAAAAGCTGTAAAAATTGATTTATCACGTCGATTATACAATAACCAACATGATAAATCAATGAGAATCAATTTTTTATGTCGATTATTTTATAATTGATGTATTAAAAACTAATATTAGCTTTATCACGTCAGTTATTTTATAACCTATGTGACATATCAAATCTGGGTGTTGTATCACGTCTGTTATTTTATAACCGACGTGATAAAGAAAATCTTGGAAATTTATCACATCAGTTATAAATAATTTACATGATAATGTTCCATTTATAATGTTAGTTATAAAATAACTGACGTTATAAATAAGTTTCTACGTCAGTTATTAAATAACCGACGTGATAAAGCTTTTAAATGATTTATCGTGCCTCGTATTCAGTCATTCTATTTTCTTCAATCGGGTGATTGTGACTCATCTCTCTCATGAGGAAAACTTAGAAAGGATTCTTCAAAGTTGTGCCCTCCAACCTCATTTTTAAAACATCATTCTTCATCTTTATTATCACCATATCTATCAGGTCGACTCGAAACACTCAAGTAAGCCTCACACAGCTCTGTTTCATTTTTTATTTTTTGCGATGCCATAAACTAATATTTTGAGATGATATGTTTTTATATTTGTTCTTTCTATCATTGTAATTTTCATAGTGTTCATTTATACCATGCTAAATTCTTTTCTGGTAAAATAAACCATGGAAGTGATATCATGCAAGTTTACGATTTTTGTGTGTTCTGTCATGTGTGTGAACGCATACAGGGGGTGTCCAAGGGGTGGGGGGGGGGATTTCCATGTGGGTGGGGGGTGTCTAGGGGTGGGGGGATTTCCAGGGGTGTCAAAGGGGGTGGGGTGGTGTCTAGGGGGGTGTGGGGGCTGTCCAAGGGGGTTGGGGGTGTCCAAGGGGGTGAGTGGGCTATCCAAGGGGGTAAGTGGGCTATCCAAGGGGGTAGGGAGTGTCCAGGGGGGTGGAGGGGGGGGGGGGGGGGGGGTTGTCCAGAGGGTTGGGGGTTGTCTAGGGGGTGGGGGCTGTCCAAGGGGGTGGTGGTGTCCAGGGGGTGTCCAAGGGGGTGGGGGTGGTGTCCAGGGGGTGAGGGGGCTTTACAAGGGGGTAGGGGTGTCCAGGGGGTGGGGGTGTCGAGGGGGGTGAGGGGTCTGTCCAAGGGGGTAGGGGGTGAGGGGTGGTGTCTAGTGGGGTGTCCAGTGGGTGGTGTATATGGGGGGTGAGTGGACTGTCCAAGGGGGTATGGGGTGTTCAAGGGGTGGGGGGTATCTAGAGGGTGGGGGCTATCCACGGGGGTTGGGGGCTGTCCAGGGGGGTGTCAAAGGTGGTGGTGTTGTCTAAGGGGTGTCCAAGGGGGTGGTGTGGTGGTGGTGGTGGTGGGGGGGGGGGGGTGTCTAGGAAGGTGTGGGGGATTTCCAAGGGAGTGGGGGTGTCCAGGGGGTGGGGGTGGTGTTTAGTGGGGTGAGAGGGTTGTCCAGGGGGTGGGGGTGCTATCTAGAGGGGTTGGGGGGCTGTCTAGGGGGTGGGGGTGTCTAGGGGGTGAGGGGGCTTTCCAAGGGGTGGGGGTGTCTAGGGGGTGGGGGTGGTGTCCAGGGGGTGAGGGGGCTGTCTAGGGGGGTGGGGTGTCCAGGGGGTGTGGGGGTGTCCAATGGGGTAGGGGAGGGGGTGGTGTCCCGAGGGGGGGGGGGGGGGTGGTGTCTAGGGGGTGAGGGGGATGTCCAGGGGTGGGGGGTGTCCAGAGGGTGTCCAAGGGGGTAGGGGGGGTGTCCAGAGGGGTGAGGGCTGTCTAAGGGGGTGGTGGTGTCCATGGAGTGTCTAATGGGGTGGTGGGGGGGGGGGGGTGTCCAATGGGGTAGGGGGTTGGACAACCCCTTCACCCCCTGGACACCACTCCCCCACCCCCTAGACACCTGCACCACTATGGACACCCCCTGGACAGACCCCCACCCCCTGGACACCCCCTACACCCTTGGACACCCTGGACAACCCCTACCCCCATGGAAAACACCTACCTCCTTGGACAGCCCCCACCAACCCCTAGACATCCCCTACCCCCTTGGTATATATATATATATATCCCAATGGTTTCATTGAAACCGTTGGCATATTTTAACTTTAGGTAGTCTATACCAACGGTTTCTGTAGAATCGTTGGTATAGGGCTATTTTAACGACCATCATTCCAATAGTGTGTGAAGACGTTAGGGTATTCTATCCCAATAGTTTAAGGGGATATCCCAATTGTTTCAAATCGTTGTGATATGTGTAATTTTCAGTAGTGAATATATACATATTTTAATATTTATACTTTGTATTTTTTTTACGAAAGGGTGAATTTGGTATCCAGTTGTAGCAGGATGCATTCTTTATGTACCTTAAGAAGAAAGGACCCAAGAAGAATTTAAAACTGTTATATCTAACTATATTTTATTTTTAAAATCATTTTCATGCATATATTTTTCAAATACACATAGATTTGTTTTATATTTAAAAAGTTTTTTACATTCAAATTATGATATTTTTCATATAAATATATATTTGTCTTATCTTAACAAGATGTATAATTTTGATATTTGTTATAGGTAATAATTAGTTGAATATAGATTACGACACATCAAATGAATAATGAATATGAGGAAGGTGTTGATTCCTTTTGGGAATTTTCTAAACGAAATGTTACAAGTAGTGTCATTGTTTTCTATCAGTGCCTAAAATGTTTGAATACGAAGAAGTTGAAAAGTAGGGAGATCAAAGATCATATAAATTGTCATGGTTTTAATCTGAGTTACATCCCTTGGATTTGGTATGGTGAAACTGGACAGAATGTAAGATCTACTAATGATTATGATTTTCAAGATGGTAACTCCGATGTAATTGAAGAAATGATTCATGATATTACAGCAGAACAAATTGAGATAGAACTGACAGTTTTGCGTCTATATGGTGATGCTGAAAAACCATTGTATCTTGGTTGTATGAATTTTATGATTTTTTCGGTGGTGTTAAGATTGGTTAACCTGAAGGCGAAACATGGATGGAGTGACATAAGTTTTATAGAGATGCTACAATTGTTGAAAGACATTCTTCCAAAAGACAATGTTCTTCCAGATTCACATTATAAGGCCAAAAAATATTATTCTGGATGGGATTGGGATTCAAGAAAATACATGCCTATCCAAATTATTGTATGATATATAGGAAGGAATATGAATTTCTATAAGAGTTTCTTAAATGTGGGACAACATGGTATAAGTTGAAATAAAAATCACAGGTTGATGTAGAGATTACAAAGATCCCTTCTAAGGTATTTTGGTATCTAACTATAATTCATAATTTGAAATGTGTATTTGATAATTCACATGATGCAAAAATGTTAAGATGGAATGATGATGAGTGGATATGTGATGGAAAAATATGTCATCCAGCTGATTTTCCACAATGGAAGAAAATTTATGAGTAGTATCCTACATTTTTAAATGAAATTAGAAATCTAAGATTGGGGTTGTGCATAGATGTAATGAATCCATACCGAACCCTCAGTAGCACACATAGTTCATGGCCTATTTTATTGGTAATTTACAACCTCTCTCCTAAAGTTTGAATGAAGAAAAAATATTTCATGTTGAGTATAATTTTCTTTGGTCCGAAGCAACTTGGAAATGATATTGATGTTTTCTTTTCACCATTGATTGTTGATTTGAAAATTTTATGGGAAGATGGTATTAGGGTGTATGATTCTTATAAAATGGAATATTTTCAACTGAATTCAGTGCTTATGTTCACTATAAATGACTTCCCAGCATATGGAAATTTGTCTGGATATAGTGTTAAGGGGCTTAAAGCATGTCTAATTTGCGAACAACAGACTTCATATTGTCAATTGCATCATGGGAGGAAAACAATATACACGGGTCATAGAAATTTTTTGCCTATGGATCACTCTTATTGAAGAATAAAAAAGGCATTCAATAGATCACAAGAATTTGATATTGCTCCAAAAACTTTATCCTCTGATGTGTATTTTGATAAGGTGGAAAACCTTAATGTGACATTGGGAAAGACACAAAAATCTGGTAATGATAGACATATTTGGAAGAAAAGGTCAATATTTTTTGAGCTACCATATTGGAGATATCATGAAGTGAAACATAATATTGATGTCATGAATGTGGAGAAGAATATATACAATAGTTTGATTAGAACATTGTTAGATATTAAAGGAAAGACAAAATATGGGTTGAATTCAATATTAGACTTACTATCAATGGGAATATGTTTGTAGTTAGCTCCCACTCCAAATGGAAGATGAATATTTCTTCCCCCGGATTATCATACATTATCCAAGAGGGAGAAAATTATCTTTTTTCAGGGTCTTCATGATATCAAAGTGCCTCAAGGTTATTCTTTAAATGTAATTTTTTTGTCTCTTTTAAGGATTTGAAGTTGATAGGTATGAAATCTCATGATTGTCACGCCCTGATGCAACAAATTCTACCAGTTACATTGTGTGGAATATTTCCCATCTATGTCAGAAAGACTATAATGAAGTTTTGTTATTTTTTAAATTCAATTTTTAATAAGGTGATTGATGTGAATGCTTTGAACATTTTGGAAAATAATGCAATTTCTATACTTTTTCAATTGGAAATGTATTTTCCTCCATTTTTTTGATATAATGGTTCATTTAATGATTCATCTGGTTTAAGAAATAAAGCTTTATGGACCTATATATCTTTGTTGGATGTATCCTTTTGAAAGGTATATGAAAATATTGAAGGGGTATGTTAAGAATCCATATCGACCTGAAGCCTCCATTATTGAAAAGTATATTTATGAGGAGGTTGCATAGTTTTTTATGAGCTACTTGGCTGTGGAGAATCACATAGGTTTGCCTCCATCTTTCCATGAACAAGTTAATAATGAGGGAAAGGGGATTCATGGCTTGAAATTAAAATCGTTATTAGATGAATAGATGAAGAAGTTATAATTATACAACTTGAATAACATAGCTGATGCTCAACTATATATCACATTGCATATTAATGAGCTAAAACAATGTCATCCAAAGAATAAAGAAATGTGTATTTTGAATGATCACAACAAAACATTTGTGTCAGGGTTTAAAAAGACCTTTCCTAGTAGATCAAATGTATCAGATACATTAATATGGTTAGTGGGTGGTCCATGTTTAAATATGATAACATGGTCCGAGTATGACATTAATGGCTATACATTTCATACAAAAGCTCAGGAAAACAAAAGTGCATTTTAGAATAGTGGTGTATTGGTGTTTGCAGAAGAAACACATTTTTCAATTTCTAAAGACAAAAACCCAATTTCTGTATCAAGTGCATATTATGGAGTCATTGAATAAATATGGGAGGTTGATTACTTTAAAATTATTGTTCTTATTTTTAACTACAAATGGTTTATCAGTAAAAAAAATTTCATACATGATGAATTTGGAATGAAAGTTGTTAATATGAATAGATAGAAAGATACAATAGGTTCTTTTATAATGTAAACACATGCAAAAAAAATTTCTATTTAGTTGATCAATCAGATATGCAGTGATCTGTTGTTTTATAATGGAAAAAACAATATGTTTGTAAGGACCCGACCGCAGTTACCCTGAGCCGGTGCCTTATTTGATTACGTTGGCATACATACAAGGAATGTGAATCCTGAAGGAACGAGTAGTTTAGTATTATTGGAAACAAGATACATACATAAGTTCATCATTACAACTGGAAATGAAAAACAACATAGAAACTCCTTAGACAACTTCCATAATTCCTAGGTTATTTCAGCATGTCATTCATAATTGAATTCCTCTTGCCCTGAGAAAATGAAACATAATAAAGGATGAGATCAAACAATCAGTTAGAGTAAGCAACAAAGTGGAAGATAATATAAACATTATACATGGTGAATAATTGAAAACATATGCCTTTAATAATAAATGTGAACACATTATGGCAGGAAAATGAGTTGAGTAAATATTGCCATAATAAAACATAATCATGGGTATTCTACTAATCGAATTACCACATGGAATATCAATAGCTAAACTCATAATTATGGAATTCATAATGACGGACATTATGAAACATTTTTTCAAGTCCTCGGCCAAGACGTCTAATGATTAAGGCCTCGGCCTAAATCCATATCACATTGGGAAAGGTCGCGGCCAATTCCACGTCTATTTGTATCATGAGACCCACTGATGCATCGAGGGACTATAGAGGGCCCCAACTGTCACATAATAAGTCTAATTAATTCCTCATATGAGCTGGGATTAACATAAACAACATATACATTCACATTTAAACTATCATATGAAATGTAACTAACTTTCCCAAATCATAAAACATAAAACACTAACCATTCGGAATAAAATGGTGAATGATTTTAGGATAGATAAAACACAATAGAGTTAGTAATAAACCATTAAATAAAACATGGTAGATGACTTCATAGATGATTAAACCCAATAATACCATGGAATCAACAAGAGTGTTGAATTAGATGAAAACACTCTTATAAAATCATTAAGCAATTCTTGAGATAAATACTCTTTTATTTTGAAAAGAAGAGTTATTTTGGAAAAATATTTGTATAAAACCAGAAGTAAATTAAGATAGTATTTTCAAAATAAAATTAGTGATTTTATTATGGTTCCTAAAAACAGATTATAGAGTTCCCTTGAAAATAGATAAGAATTTGAGAAATTCCCTTGAATCGGGCTTGTATTTTGGAAATAGTTTTGAATTCTCCTTTTAAAACATGTAAATATCCAGAAAATAGGTAAGGATTATGGTTTGTGTACATATATATAATACTCATACATAATTTATGTGGAGTACATAATAATATATAATAATTTCATCAATGAAATTAGACAATAAAAGTAACCCAAATGAAAATGGAAGTTCGGGTGGAAAACCCTTACCTTAACTCCGAATGTGTTCCAATCTTGTACTTAAGCTCCTGGAATATGAAATTATAATTATTAATAACTTATTTCAGAACCTATTGTACATGTATTTATTTTATCATAATTCTGGTTAGTTCATTTATGTTCTTATTGATATGTTATTGTATTGAATTCCGTTGCTTCAGAGTGTTCATTTTCTTTATTTTCATCTACGATTCACTTGTTTTTAAGTATGTGGAATGAATGTAAAACTCCATAATTGAAATAATATATTATTTATGAACATAAATAGGTGTTATTTTTTATTTATATAACCTGGTTACACGGAACGAGGATGAATTATCATATAGAACTTTAATGAAAATTGTTTCGGTTAATTTGTGGGTTTTGATTACAACGAACCCATTTTTCTTTATATCTTAATACCATTTGAACAAAGGGATTACAGAATCTTAAATAGGTTATATTATATATAATAATCTGGTTCAACCATAACAATAATGGTTTCATGACCAGAATTTAGAATGATGAAAGAAATCGAAAGTCCATCGTCCTTGAATGTGTAAAATTGACACATCTCAGATGGTGTTCTTGCTACAAGTATAAAAGAAGGTAAAAAGGGGGAGATGATTATAACTGATTATACTATCATGAAAATATTACAGTAAATATATGTTACTATAGTCATCACAAAATTTGGATAAAGATAGGTAATTGAAAAATAAAACAAATGAACTTGAAAGGAAAGACAACGAATTGAAAAGAGGAATTTACCTCTTGAACCAAACTTCCTTGAGAACCTCCTTAAGGGAGAGGTTTTGGTATTTTAATGAGACCAAATCTTTCTAGACGTGGGAGAGGAGGTTGGGAGGGTATTTGGATAGGATTTGGAGAAGGAAAAAGTCTTGAGAGGAGTGATTGGAAGAGGGGTGAGAGGGGGTTTTTTATAGTGGAGGAGAGAGGGGATTTCTTAATATAAAACTCATTAATTTATTATTTCTCCTCAAGATAAGGAATAGTGAGTATTACATGACCAAGAATAGTAATTTTATCCTATTATCCCGAACCAAGTGGGCTTACATCAACAGAACATCACACATGACTCTATAATTAGTGTATTTATCTTAATTTTCCAATTTATGGTATGTCACTATTCATAAAAAATTCAAGTATTTTAGAAAAATACCAAAAATTTACCCCAACCATTTTTTGACTTCTATAACCCAAAAATGAATTCCATTTTTCAAAAATAATTTTATAAATATTATTAATTTAATATTTAATTAAAATAATAATTTATTATCAAAAACCAGTTTTAAAACATTCATTAACTTATTCTAAAATATTGGTATATCTTAATTTCAACATGAATATTATTTATATATTATCATAGATAAGTTTACTATTCATTAGGGTATATCACTATTCATAAGGGAATGTTACTATTCATAAGGGTTGGTTACTATTCACGAAAAATTAAGTTTTTCTTATTGGACTCTAAAAACTTACTGATCGCGACCATGTATGTCGGTTTTTTGAAATTCACATCACAGAAGTGACAAACTTATGTTTTAAGGGTCCCATAGCACTTAGTAGTTAATGTGATTATGACATATTTATAAGAAATTAATTTACTTTTAAAAAAAATATTGGGTCGTTACATTCTCCCCTCCTTACAAAAATTTCGCCCTCGAAATTTCATTTACAATCTAGGTCATGAACAGGTGGGGGTACTTCTCCTTCATTGATTCCTCCAGTTCCCAAGTTTCCTCTTCATATTTATGGTTTCTCCATAGTACCTTGACCAGATGAGTAGTCTTGTTGCGTAGAACTTTGTCTCTACGATCCAGAATTTTCACTGGCTTCTCCTCATAGGAAGGATCATCCTCCAACTGTACCACCTCTGAAGAGAGTACATGTGAAGGGTCTGGTATGTAATTATGTAAGAGGGATTCATGAAATACATCATATACCTTTGACAAGGTTGGTGGAAGTTCTTGTCGATATGCCACAGCTCTGACTCAATCAAGGATCTCAAAGGGGCCGATATACCTGGGACTTAGCTTTCCTTTCTTCTCAAACTACATGACCTTATTCCTTGGAGATATGCATATAAATACCAGGTCTCCTACTTTGAACTCCAGGTCTCGTCGATGGTTATCCGCATAACTCTTCTATCGACTTTGGGCTGCCTTGATATGCTGCTGAATGGTTTTCACCTTCTCTTCCATTTCCTCAACCAATTTCGGTTATAGTAGCTTTCACTCACCGACTTCATCTCAACACGCTGGTGTTCTACACCTTTTCCCATAAAGGGCTTCATATGGTGCCATACATATGCTCGAGTGGAAACTATTGTTGTAGGAGAATTCAGAGAGTGGAAGATGTTGGTCCCATCCTCCTTTGAATTCCATAGAAGATGCCCTCAACATGTCTTCCAGTGTCTGAATAGTCTGCTCAAATTGGCCATCAGTTTGGGAATTGATAGGCCGTACTGAAGTTCAGTTCAGTTCTTAAAGCATGTTGGATAATTTTCCAGAACTTCTAGGTGAATCTAGGACCACAATCGGATACAATAGAGAGTGGTAATCCATACAGCCTTACCACATCTTTGATGTAAATCCGTGCAAGTTGATCCAATGAGAAGTCCTCTCGAATCTCTATGAAGTGAGCAGTCTTTGTAAGACGATCCACAATGACGCATATAGTGTTGTTTCCTCTAGATGTCCTTGGTAGTCCAGTGAAAAAGTCCATGGTAATGTTCTCCCACTTCCATGATGGTATGGGTAGTGGTTGCATCATCCCCTTAGACTTTTTCCTCTCAGCCTTCACTTGTTGACATACCAGACACTTTGATGTATATTCAGCAATCTCCCTTTTTCATATTTTCCCACCAAAAGTTCTCTCAGAGATCTCAATAAATCTTTATGCTATCAGGATGTATAGATAAATTAGAGATATGAGCATCATCCAATAGTTATCTCTTTAGCCCAAGAATAGCGGGAACACAAAGCCTCTTCCTGAATTTCAAAATGACATCTTCATATGAGAAGTCAGTCACATTCCCATCATTTATTGTTTTAATTTTCTTTTTAAACTCCTCATCATCAGCCTGAGAACTTTTTATCCTCTCTAGTAAAGAAGTTTGGGCAACCATTTGAAAATGTAGTGATGTTCTACCTTCCTTAATAATTCCCATATCCATCTTTACTAGATCCATGAACATAGGATCCCTTTCAACTCTTATCTTGTTCAGAATTCCATGGTCTTTTCTACTCAATGCATCTGCTACCTTATTTTCTTTCCTCGGGTGGTAGTGTATTATGAAATCGCAATCTTTGAGTAGCTCAATCCACCTCCTTTGTCTCATGTTGAGTTCTTTCTGTGAGAATATATACTTCAAACTCTTATGATATGTATATATCTCAAATTTTTCTCCATAGACGTAATGTATCCAAATCTTCAGAGAAAATATTACCGCTGGTAACTAAAGATCATGGGTTGGATTGTTTTGTTCATGAATTTTCTGTTTCCTAGATGCATAGGCAATCACTCGATCATTCTGCATAAGGACACAACCAAGTCTTTTCTTTGATGCATCACTATAGATAAAAAACCCATCATTCCCCGATAGTAGGGTTAGGATCAGAGCATTCACTAACCTCCTATTCAATTCTTCAAAACACTCTTTACATTCCTTGGTCCATACAAATTTAACCCCTTTTCGCATGAGCTTGGTCATTGGGTTGGCTAAAAGGGCGAAGTTCTGAACGAAACACCGATAATACCCTGCCAAACCAATAAAACTACATACCTCAGTTACGTTCATTGGAGTAGGCCATTCTTGTACAACCTTTATATTTGCAGTATCTACAGATATTCCATCCTTTGAGACAATGTGGCCTAGAAAGGAAACTGATTGGAGCCATAAATCACACTTGCTGAACTTCTCATATAATTCGTTTCTTCTCAGAGTCTTCAAAATAGTGCGCAAGTGATTTTCATGTTCTTCATAACTTCTAGATTACACCAGGATATCATCAATAAACACCACCACAAAGTCATCATAATATTCCATAAAGAATCTATTCATCAGATCCATAAAAACAGATGGTGCGTTAGTTAGTCCAAAAGGCATTACTGTAAAATCGTAATGCCCATATCTGGTTCAGAATGCTGTTTTTGGAATGTCTTCCTTCCTCATAAGTAACTGATGATATCCATATCGAAGATCAATCTTTGAAAAATATTGGGCTCCATGAAGTTGATCAAATAAATCATTAATGCGAGGTAGGTGATACTTGTCCTTTATTGTTATAGCATTGATCTCCCAGTAGTTGATATATAACCTCATAGATCCATCTTTCTTCTTAACAAAAAGGGTAGGGGATCCCCATGGAGAAACACTAGGGAGAATAAATCCATTATTACTCAATTCCTCTAGTTTTTTATTTAGTTCCACTAATTCCATATTGGCCATTCTACAAGGGGTCTTTGATATGGGCCTTGAACCAGGAATTAAATCATTGGAAAACTCAATTTCTCGTTCTGGAGGATTTCCAGGTAAATATTCTGGAAACACATCAACATATTCTCTCACAATAGGTATATCCTCTATTTGAACATTCCTTTCCTCACCTACAGCTATTTAATTCTCTTCCTCCCCAATAACTAAATTTAGTTGAGCTACTAGGGGTGAATCTAGATAAGAATCAGGTGGTGATTATTCTTCTCTAAATATAAGGTGTTATTTATCATCATCATCAAAAATCATAACCTCCTTATTCTTATAATAAATTTTTACATCATGGTCCGAAAGCCAATCCATACCGAGGATTATATTAAATTCAATCATGGGTATGATGATGAGATCAGCAGATAAATAACATTTATATTCCCTAATGGGAACTGATTGATAGAACTTTGTAGCAATGATACTTCCCTTAAGAGTTTTGACTGACAACTCCCTTGTTAAATCAATTTAGAAATATCTAATTTTCTTAGAAAATTGGGAAGATATGAAACAATTCGATGATCCAGAATCAAATAAAGAATTGTCTAAACTTGATGAAACGATCAAAGTACTTTCCACCACATCATGGGGAACTTCAAACTCTGTAGTTGTGATCACATATTCTTTTCCTTTCTCCCTTATCCTCCTCTGTTGAATATTTCCTTGGCGTTTTGTACAATCATTAGCATAGTGCCCCATCTCCTGACAATTATAGCATCAAACATTATTGGATTTCTTCTTTCCTTTGCAATCACCAGCAATATGGCCTATCTAACCACATTTGTAGCATACTCTTTTTTCCTTTTAAGAATGCACTGGGGTGTTTCCTTCCACAATTTTCACATGGTGGAAATTCAACTCTTCCCTTCTTCCCTGTTTCTTTAGTTCCATTCCCAGGGTTTTCAGCAGCCCTCTTCTTTCCTTGATTTCCCTTAAAGTCATAATACTTAGAGAATTCTTTTTCAGTCTTGATAACACATGAAACTATGTCCTCATATGATGAAAAATTTTGTGAGACCAGTGCCCGCCATAGGAATGGCTTTAGGCCATCAAAGAATCGATCGATTTTGCTCCTTGGATTTCGTATGTAATCCAAAGCATGTCTTACCAGCCTTGTAAAGTTGGATTTATACTTGGCAACATTATCATCCTCCTTTTGCCTTAGATTCAAGAATTTCCTCTCCATATCTTCTCTTTGTTCACGAGGGAAATAATTTTCTAAGAATATTTCCTTAAAATACCTCTATTCCATCTCTTCTATTTCTTCCTCATCCTTTGTGTTTTGGATTAATGACCACCATTGATCCGTATCTCCCGATAGACGATATACTACCATGACAACCTTATCTCTTTCATTACATCCCAAAGCGATAAATATCTTCTCGAGGGAACATATCCACTGCTCTACTACAAAAGGGTTTGTAGTACCATTGAACGATGGAGGTTGTTGTTGCATAAAGCGATCTAGTATAGCTCCTCCACGTGGTGGATCCGGATGCTCTATATAGGTAAGGTTATTATTCATAACCTGAGTAAGTTGTCCCAGTATATTTATTAGTTTCTCAGCACCAGTCACAATGCCAGATCCAACATCATTATCTTGCATCAGAGGAAAATCCATACAAGGGACACATGTGTTCTTACGGTTGCCATTCCTTCAACTTGGCGCCATCTCTAGATAATGGAATACACTAGATTAGGTTATGAATCAAAATGTATAATCTCAACTTAACAAAATACTTAAAAAAAAAATTAAGATCCTACGAATGGATAATCCCATATTAACAAATATGGTTTCTTTGAGGAATATTTAACATTTCAATCCTTCATAATGGGTTGTAAAGAAAATGTGAATTATCCTAAGCATATCCCCCAGGAGTGTTGTAACCAAGAGTGCAGAAAGTCCCGTTGTCGTGCACCAGTTCCCATTTGAGTCTAGCTCAAAGTGGTGTTTTCGGGTTTTACCCCTAGATACATCTGTGCCAGAGCCGCCTCTACCTACTCGTATCTAGACATGGATGTATTTCTTGAAAGATCCACATAATATATTCCTTACCAAAATACCAGGATGTTATTGTATGTATATCCTCAAAGAATAACTTAGGGACTCTTCCCTAATTCTACGTTTTCTAAATCTAGTTTCCAAGTATTCTACTAAACTTCCTCTGATACCAACTGTAAGGACCCGACCCTAGTTCCCCGGATCTGGTGCCTTGTTTGATTACGTTGGAATACATACAAGGAATGTGAATCCCAAAGGACCGAGTAGTTTAGTATTATTGGAAACAAGATACATACATAAGTTCATCATTACAACTTGAAATTAAAAACAACATAGAAACTCCTCAGACAACTTCCATAACTCCTAGGTTATTTCAGCATGTCATTCATAATTGAATTCCTATTTCCCTAAGAAAATGAAAAATAATAAAGGGAGAGCTCAAACGATCAGTAATAGTAAGCAATACAATGGAAGATAATATAAACATTAGACATGGTGAATAATTGAAAACACATACCTTTAATAATAAATGTGAACACATTATGGTAGGAAAATGAGTTGAGTAAATAATGCCATAATAAAACATAATCATGGGTATTATAATAATTGAATAACCACATGTAATATCAATAGATAAACTCATAATGATGGAATTCATAATTCCGGACATTCTGAAACATTTTTTCAAGGCCTCGGCCGAGACGTCTAGTGATTAAGGCCTCGGCCAAATTCCATATCAAATTGGGAAAGGCCTCGGCCAATTCCACGTCTATTTGTCTCATGAGACCTAATGATGCATCAAGGGGATATAGTGGGCCCCACATGTCATATAATGAGTCCAATTAATTTCTCATATGAGCGGGGATCAATATAAACAACATATACATTCATATTGAAACTATCATATGAAATGTAACTAACTTTCCCCAATCATAAAACATAAAACACTAACCATTCAGAATAATATGGTGAATGGTTTTAGGATAGATAAACCACAAAATATTTAGTCAAAAACCATTAAATAAAATATGGTATATGACTTCATATATTATTAAACCCAATAATACCATGGAATCAACAAGAATGTTGAATTAGAGAAAATACTCTTATAAAATCATTAAGCAATTTTTGAGATAAATACTCTTTTATTTTGAAAACAAGAGTTCCTTTGGAAAATATTTTTATAAAACCATAAGTGAATTAAGATAGTATTTTCAAAATAAAATGATTGATTTTATAATGGTTCCAAAAAATAGATTATAGAGTTCCCTTGAAAATAGATAAGAGTTTGAGAAATTCCCTTGAACCAGGCTTGTATTTTGGAAACAGTTTTGAATGATCCTTTTAAAACATGTAACTATCTAGAAAATAGGGAAGGATTTTGGTTGGTGTACATATATAGAATACTCATACAGAATTTATGAGGAGTACATAATAATACACTATAATTTCATCGAGGAAATTAGACAATAAAAGTAACCCGAATGAAAATGGAAGTTCCGGTGGAAAATCCTTTCCTTAACTCCGAACATGTTCTGATCTTGTACTTAAGTTCCTGGAATAAGAAATTATAATTATTAATAACTTATTTCAGAACCTATTATATATTAATTTATATTATCATAATTTTGGTTAGTTCATTTATGTTCTTATTTATATGTTATTGTATTGAATTCTGTTGCTTCAGAGTGTTCATTTTCTTTATTTTCATCTACGGTTCACTTGTTTTTAAGTATGTGGAATGAATTTAAAACACTATAATTGAAATTATATATTATTTATGAATATAAATAGGTGTTATTGGTCATTTATATAACTTGGTTACATGTAATTAGGATTAATTATCATATAGAACTTTAATGAAAATTGTTTCGGTTAATTTGTGAGTTTTGATTACAACGAACCCATTTTTATTTATAACTTAAAACCATTTGAACAAGGGAATTAAAGAATATTAAATAGGTTATATTATATATAATAATATGGTTCAACCATAACAATAATGGTTTCATGACCATAATTTATAATGATAAATGAAATCGAATGTCCATCACCCTTGAATGTGTAAAATTGACACATCTTGGATGGTGTTCTTGCTACAAGTATAAAAGAAGGTAAAAAGAGGGAGATGATGATAAATTATTACACTATAATGAAAAAATTATAGTACATATAAGGTACTGGAGTCATCACAAAATTTGGATAAATATAGGTAATTGAAAAAGAAAATAAATGAAGTTGAAAGGAAAGACAAAGAATTGGAAAGAGGAATTTACCTCTTGAACCAAAATTCCTTGAGAACCTCTTTAAGGGAGAGGTTTTGGTCTTTTAATGAGACCAAAGCTTGCTGGATGTGGGAGAGGAGGTTGGGAGGGTATTTGGCCAGAATTTGGAGAAGGCACAAGGCTTGAGATGAGTGATTGGAAGAGGGGGTTAGAGGGGGTTTTTATAGTGGAGGAGAGAGGGGATTTCTTAATATAAAACTCATTAATTTATTATTTCTCCTCAAGACAAGGAATAGCGAGTATTACATGACCAAGAATAGTAATTTTATACTGTGATACCGAAACAAGTGGGCTTACATCAGCATAAAATTACACATGACTCTATAATTAATGTATTTATCTTAATTTTTCAATTTATGGTATGTCACTATTCATAAAAAATTCAAGTATTTCAGAAAAATCCCAAAAATTTAACTCAACCATTTTACGACGTGTAGAATCCAAAAATGAAGTCCAATTTTCAAAAATAATTTTATATATATTATTAATTTAATATTTAATTAAAATCATAATTTATTATCAAAAACCAATTTTAAAACATTCATTAACTTATTCTAAAATATAGGTATATCTTACTTTCAACTTGAATATTATTTATATAATATCATAGGTAAGTTTACTATTCATTAGGGTATATCACTATTCATAAGGGCATGTTACTATTCATAAGGGTAGGTTACTATTCATGAAAATTTAAGTTTTTCTTATTGGACTATAAATAACTTACTGATCGCAACGGTGTATGTCAGATTTTTGAAATTCACATCACAGAAGTGAAAAACTTATGTTTTGAGGGTCCCATGGAACTTAGTAGTTAATGTGATTATGACATATTTGTAAGAAAGTAATTTCTTTTTAAAAAAAATATTGGGTCGTTACAATATTGGTGAGGATCAACTTGATGAAGATGCTGATTTATGTTAAATCCCTACTTCCATGGAAATATTATCATAACATAATAATGAGTATGTTGAAGACATGATTTGTTCCATAAGGAATGATCATGACGAAGGAATTTGGGAAAACAATCCATTTTTTCATTCCTAATATTACAGGTAACATATGTTTATTTCTTATTTACATTTATTCTTTTCATAAAATGTTAGATATTATAATTTTTTTCTTTATTAAAACACGTATTAAAACAAATATTTAGAAGTTTTTGTTTATTTTAATTTTTTAGTTTAGTTTATCATGTTTACCATTACGTAAATTATATATCTATTATTTTTGTTGAATGAAAATTACTTTACCATGTTTACCATGTTTACCATGTTTATAATGTCTACCATGTATACCATGTTTACCATGTTTACCATATTTACCATGTTTACCATGTTTACCATGTTACCATGTTTACCATGTTTACCATGTTTACCATATTTTACCATGTTTACCATAGTTTACCATAGTTTAACTTTATGTAACTTATATATTTATTGATTTTGTTGAATGAAAATTAAACTACCATGTATACCATGTTTAATATCTTTAACATTGTTTAACATTATTACCATATTAACCATGTTTACTATTAAATAACTTAGTTCAATTTAAGATTTTATATTTAAATTAGTATTCTAATATTGGAATTTGTATATTTTTGAACTAATGTTTGTTTTTTTTTGATTTGAAGGATAATGACAGATCAATCAGTTGATCAACCACATGATTCTGGAGATGAGCATAATGATCATACCTCTAGGGAGGAACATTCACATGATCCTCTTAATGTTCCCCAATCTTCCTCATGTGCTCCCATAACGACAAAGAAGAGTTCAAGAGTTTGTAAACGTGGGTGCACACATTTACCAAAATTATCACTTTACCATACGTAGGACCAAAGGATACTCATTAAGTTTGATGAGAATGATATTCCTAGAGGTATAAATGAAAAATATTTTAAGAGTTTTGTATCAACTCTGGGTAAGAGCAAAGTAAGAATTTTGTATGATGATTAGAGAAGTTTGGAAAAAGCGATAATATCTCAGTTGTGGGAGACTATTTTGGTAAGATGTTTTTCCTATTATTTAAATGTTTCTAGTTTAATATGTTTTACCTATTCTTTATCAGATGACATTTGATATTCCTGACACCGGTGGAGTTAGGAATAAATGCTTATAGATGGATGATAGGTGATGGATGGATTTCAAATCAACCCTCACATCTGATTTTATTTTTGGTCATAGGATTTATGATAATCCATGTCATATATATCCTTTCATAGATGAAGACACATGGAGAAAGTTTGTTGAAATTAGAAGAAAAGATTCATTTTTGGTAATGGAAATGTATACTTTTATTTTATTTCTTATATAAATGATCTTATTAATGTTTTGTTAATTATTTCTTATTCTTAATTTATATCAAAAAAGTACATATCACCAGTAGATACAGTTTAAAAATGTATACCCTCATAGTTTATCTCGAGGAGGGTATACATTATTGAAAGAACAAATGATGGAAGAAAAATTACAAAAATTGAGAGCCGAGTCTTCATGATCTGGAGAGGTTTCCCCCCATCCCCACTATTTATACATGAAAAATGGAAGAGAGCTCAGATGGGCAAAAAGGGGAAATATCTTTTGAAATAATTGAGAATTGTAGCTCAGATGATTATAAGATATTTATTTTATTTATTTAAGTTAACTATATTGTTTATATAATTTCAATCATTATAGAAATGTTCAATTAGTTAATACAAGATTCTTTTGAGGAGCAGAGCTCACAAGGGTATTTACTTCTACTGGGAGGCAAGATACTTTATCAGTAGCATATGGAAATCCCGAAAATTATAGTTGTGTACGAGGATAATTGATGAGTGTATCGGTAAGAAAAGAGTTTCCACATTTTTCAACTTCTTCCATTGAGGGTGTTTATAATAAAAATAGAATCCTTGGAGGCTGAAGTTCATAATATTAATGCAATGATGAAGGAAAAGATTAGATCTTTGGTACAGTCTATGTTTGCAGACATGGAAAGAAAATTTCAGACTGCAGCTCCCACTCCTACACCTCCCCTATAGACCCTATTATTTATCCCCCACCTCCACCAGTAGCTCCCACTCCCCCACCTCAGCCTGTAGACCCCATTTTTTATCCTACTCCTCCGCCGCTGCATCCTACTTATTTCTAGTTTTATGTTTATGATCCTCAACATCATATAGTAGTATATGGGTTGGTATATTGTATAGAAGAATATAGTTCATCATCAAAAGTTAGAGGTAGAGCATCATAGGGTCACTTTATAGGATATTATAGATAGATCAGCTCAAGTACCATTACCTACAGATGAGGTGATGATAGTTGTACATAGTATCATCCATTTTTTAATTTGGACATCCAGACTTCTACGACTCATTACCGTAGAGGTATGTATATTATATCTTCTATTTTTTAAAGTTGTTTTAACATTTGAAAACTAATATATTTTTCTATTTATTTTTACAAGAATAATTCAAAGGTAAAGAAATACTATATAGACAACAACATAGACAAAAATCTATGACATCAGATATATATTCTAGTAGTCTTGATAGATTATCAAGATATTCAAATTTTTTGGCGAATCATTATGGGTTTCCAATAGAAGATCATGTTTATGGACATGCAATAAATGTGGGGATTGTGAAAAATGATATCATGGAGCTTGTTACTAGAGATAAGTTGGGCATTAACGTGGTGAAATTTATGTCCATGTAAGTATTAACACCTTTTCTCTACGTTATATTTATTAAAAATGAATACTTATGTCTATTTTGTATTAGGTATCTTTATAACATGTGTGAGAAGAATGAGTGGAAAGATGTTTATAGATTCATGGACCCGCATTTGATATCCCCTAAAGCACATGCATTGGATGCGGAACAAAGAATCCTTTATATTGCTAAAATATTTGAATAGAATATAATCACACAGTGTTGGATGATGCATTTTTGTGAGAGGTATGAAGCATATCTCTAGAAAATAATTCATTATCTTTTAACATAAAAAATGACTAACATTAAATTTTATTTTATCCGTGATCATTAGATGTTAGGTGTATTTTACCCAAGGGAGAAAACACTTTATTGGATATGCTTTGTCCATGGCGATGTGTGGGAAAGTTTTAATAATTTTTTGTAAAAGTAAGTTCCAATTTCCTAATAGTTGTATATATTATAATGAATTTTAAATTTATCCCATTTTTATTATTTTCTAACAGGGGATGGGTCTACTTTTGAAAAAACACAAGGAAAAGGAGTTCCAAGATCAAATATGTAAAAGTAAAGGTAAATATCCATTTATAATTTGTAATTTTTGATGTATTACATAAAAATAATATTTTGAATTTACACTCATTTAAATATAATTGTCATGAAAAAAAGGCGTCATCGAATGCAGATGTTATATGTTAAGATTTATGTATGAAATAATTACAACTTGAACACTTGTGAGCTTTGACCTGGTAAGATTTCCTTTTAAACTTTTCTATAATATTTCATTTGATTTATTCGTTATACATTTTAACTACTATCCATTTAATTTGTAGTTATTTTATGACCTTAAACCCTATAGTTCTCAACAGGTCAAACACTTACTAGTGGAATGGTCAAATTATTTTATAGGTTTGATTGGATTTTAGTTTGTTTGTAGTGTAAAATGTAATTTTAAATATTGGAATTATAATTGTGTATTCGGTAGTATTTTAGGATGGATTTAGGTTTTTTTAGTTGACATCGTATGTTTTGAATGTTATATATGTGGATGTTTAATTTTCCACTACTTCTTGTTTTGGTCAAGTTCTGATGGTTTTCTGGTATGGATTTTAGTCTTGGAGGGGGGGGGGGGGGGTCTAGGGGTGGGTATCCAGTGAGGTGGGGGAATTTACAGGTGTGTGGGATGGCTGTCCGGTGGGGTGGGGGGGGGGGGTGTCTAGGGTATCCATGGGGGTGGGAGGGTTATCCGCGAGGGTGGGGTGGGGTGGGGGGGGGGGGGGCTGTCCAAGAAGGTGTGTGTGGGGGGGGGGGGGGGGGGCTGTCGAGGGGGTGTCTAGGGGTGGGGGGTGGGGGTGGGGGTGTTGTTTAGTGGGGTGGGGGGGGGGGGGTGTCCAGTGGGGTGGGGGGTTTTTATGGGTTTGGGAGGGTTTTTCCAATGTCTGTGTGTGTGGGGGGGGGGGTGTCTAGGGTGTCCATGGGGGTGGGAGGGTGTCCAGGAGGGTGGGAGGGCTATCCAGGGGAGTGGGGGCTGTCTAAAAGGGTGGGGGGCTATCCAAGGGGGTTCTAGGGGTGTGGGTGGGTGTCCTGTGTGTGTGTGGGGGGGGGGGGGGGGGGCTTTCCTGGGGTATGAAAGGGTTGTCCAGTGGGGTGGGGGGGGGGGGGTGTCCAGGGTGTCCAGGGCGTCCATGGGGGTGGGAGGGTGTCCATGAGGGTGGGAGGGCTGTCCAGGGGAGTGGGGGGATGTTCTGGAGGGTGGTGGTGGGGGGGGGGGGGTATACAGGGGGTGTCCAAGGGTGTGGGGGAGTATCCAGGGGGTGGGGTGGGGGGGGGTGGGGGAGGGGGGTTTCTAGGGGTGTGGGAGGGATTTCCAGTGGGGTGGGGATGGGGGGGTGGTTGGGGGTTGTCTAGGGTTTCCATGGGGGTGGGAGGGATGTCCATGGGGTGGGGGGCTATCCAGGAGGGTGGGGGGGGGGGGTATTGTACAGGGGTGTGGGGGTGTCCAATGGGGGGGGGGGTCCAGGGGTGTAGGAGGGTTGTCCAGTGGGGTGGGGGGTGTCCATGGGGGTGGGAGGGTGTCCAGAAGGGTGGGAGGGCTGTATAGGGGAGAGGGGGGACTGTCCAGAGAGTGGGGGGGGGGGGTCTAGGGTTCTGGGAGGGCTGTCCAGTGGGGTGGGGGGGGGGGGGGGTGTGCAGGGTGTCCAGGAGGGTGGGAGAGCTGTCCAGGGGAGAGGGGGCCTATCTAGGAGGGTGGGGGAGGGGGTGGGGGTGTCTAGGGTGTCCATGGGGGTGGGAGGGTGTCCAGGAGGGTGAGAGGGCTGTCTATACGGGGTGGGGGATGTCCAAGAGGGGGTGGGGGTGTCCAGGGGTGGGGGGGGGGGGGGGTTCAGGGGTGTGGGAGGGCTGTGCAATGGGGGTAGGGTGGGGGGGGGGGTATAGGGTGTCCATGGGGGTGGGAGGGTGTCCAGGAAGGTGGGATGGTTGTCTAGGGAAGTGGGGGGTTCTCCAGGAGGGTGGGTGGGTGGGTGGGTGGGGGGCTATCTAGGGTGTCTAGGGGTGTGTGTGTGGGGGGGGGGGTTTCCAGGACGTGGGGTGTTTCTAGGGGTGTGGGAAGGCTGTCCAGTGGGGTTGGGGGTGTCCATGTGGGTGGGCGTGTGTCCAGGAGCATGGAAGGGCTGCCCATGGGGGTGGGGTTGTCCAGGAGGGTGGGGGGATGTCCACGGGGAGTCGAGGGGTGTGTGTGTGGGTGGGGGGTGGGGTCTAGGGGTGTGGGAGGACTTTATAGTGGGTGGGGGGTGTCTAGGGTATCCATGTGTGTGGGAAGGTGTCCAGGAGGGTGGGAGGGCTGTCCAGGGGAGTGGGTGGCTATACAGGAGGGCTGGGGGGGTGTTCAGGGTTGTGGGAGGGCTGTCTAGTGGGGTGGTGGATGTCAAGGGTGTCCATGGGGGTGGGCGGGTGTCTAGGAGTGTGGGAGGGATGTCTAGGGGGTGAGGGATATCAAGGAGGGTGGGGGGGGGGGGCTGTCCAGGGTGTGGTGGGGATGTCCAGTGGGGTGGGGGTGGGGGGGGGGGGTTCCAGGGTTGTGGGAGGGTTGTCCAGTGGGGTGGGGGGGGGGGGGGTTGGGGGTTCCAGGGATGTGGGAGGGTTGTCCAGTGGGGTGGGGGGTTGGTTTGGTTTTGGTCTATTTTTGTTCTATTTCAGTTCTTATTTGGCAGCACTTAGTTATGGTTGAACAGTTTTATTAAAAAAATTTGGTTTTACATTGCTAATTTTATAACCAATGTAAACAATGCATGGGAATGGGTTTTAACATTGGTTATTTGAGAACCAACGTAACAAATGCATGAGAATGGGTTTTTTACATCAGTTATTTCATAACCGACTTAATAAATGGAATGGAATAGTTTTATGTTAGTTATTTTATAACCAACATAGTATATATGCTTTCATATTAGTTATTATTTAACCGATACAAAAAAACGCTTGGAAGACTGGTTTATCACGTTGTTTATGAAAATAACCAACATGATAAACCTGTTTTCCACTTTTGTTATTCAATAAGAGATATAATAAACACTTTGGAGGCACAATTTATTACGTCGGTTATATAATAACTAACTTAATGAAGTATATACCATGTCAGTTATTTAAAAACCAAAGTAATAAATCATGACTCAAAAGTATTTTCCACATCAGTTTTTGAGGAACCAATGTGAAAAATGCTTCAGATTTTTTGTTTTCATGCCAGTTTTAAAATAACCGATGTAAAAAAAATATTTATGACATCTCCTATAATAACATCAGTCAAAATCTGACGTAAAAAATAAAAAATAACCACCATAAAAAACATTTTCTGCATTAGTTTCATGGTTATCGTTGGAATACCCATCACAATATATTACCTAAATATATTAGGAGAAACCATAAAATTTACCTCCATCACGTTACCCAATGAATTATAGAGCTATCATGGGCTCACCCACCCTCGGTTTATCACGAAACCACCCATATACATAAGCAATGCCCAAGAACCATAACATAATCATAACACATTAACAAGCATAAAGGAAAAATAACATTTCCACATTGCAATCATAAGACATCATTTCAAGACATTGATATAATGAATCTATTATCAAAACCATTTTCAATACCAAAATACCTAAAAAAGGAAAATGGTATTTAATTTTCTTTTTATAAACATTATGTCTTATAGAGGAAGCCATATATCAAATAATTCTCGCAATAGAGAAAAGGTCATTGTCATCGAGTACGTTAAAAAAAACATTCCTTTTTTCATTTAGTAAAATGATTCATAGAAAAGATTCCTTTAGAAAACAATTGAATGAAATTAAAATTCATAGGAGATAATTATACACTGTATAAAAGAATCTTTTATATAAATCAAAGTATTCCTTAATGAAAGGATATTGAGATGAAGTCCCTTACCTTGAGTCCGACTTATCTTGTTCATTATTTATCTTCTTGAATAATAAACATAGGTTAATTTATACTTACATCAGAAACTTTTTAATTTTTATTATTCCCATTACATCACTTATGACCATGTTATAATAATTACTTAATTATTTGAGTTTATGTTGGATGTTTCGTCAATAATTAATTCTTGAGTCCAAAATGAACATGGTATGATGTCACTAGTACATGTAGTCATAAGTCTATCTTCTCCAGAATAGAATTAATGAAATATTCATAAATTTTACACATAACTCATATTGTTTAATTTAAACCATTAAATATGTTTATTAAAAATGAACAATGTTATAATCATGGAGACAGTAGGCCGTACGTACGCATGAGTAAAGTTTCAATTTTTCATTGATCATTATGAAAATAAGGTAATTATCAATTTATATTTACGAAATGATCATGATATTATTAAAACCATCATAATGATTTATATATACTTATATATATCATACAAGTGATATAAGGAATAAAAATGAGTCACACCACTTTGTGGAGGTGATAGTTCACACGTGTGCACTAACGACGTTATCATTTTTATACACATGAAAGTAAAAATTCAATTGATATATTATTATCTTAATATGTCATTAATATCACATATGAATTAATTCCATTATTATAACCAATCTTAATATATGGTAATGGAAAATGAACTAAATCAGTTCGTGGAGGTGATAATTCACACGTATGCACGAACGAATAATTAATTTACTATTTGATGGAAATAGAGATGGATTTGGGGGATGATATTAACATAATAAAATTTAATTATATTGAGGATACTAGAGTTATTATCTCATCATGGTTGGATGATATTTTAGGAAGTGTAATAAGAAACAAAATAAAAACACTTAAATAAAACGATACATCTTCTTCGGTTGATCGCCTTTGAAGAACACCTAAACACCTCCATGAAGGGTGTTATGACTAAAAAGAGGCTTCAAGTATATGGGGAGGGATTCTAGGAAGAGTCTTGGATAGATATTGGGCAAACTAAAATTATTCGGAAGTGTAAGTAATAGAGAGTAATGGGTGCTTTTTTATAGGATAGGGGAGGGGCACCCTTGGAAAGTATTAAAATATTAAATTAATATAAATTATTTTTTAATAAAAGTAACTCCAACTTGATATATAGAGAAGATGAGATGAGTATAGATCTAAATACTCTCATAAAATAGTTTTTAGACATGTATTGAGTTTATTTCAAACCTTATCTTTTCAGTTTAACCATAATTATTCTCTTTTAATTTTAAAAGTTGTAACAACATTTGAATTGTTAAGAAGTTATTAATTTTAGTTATATGGGGTAAATTTCCCATAATTGTACACTTAATTAACTTATAGAATATATAATAATCAATCTGTATTTTTAAAATATTTTTATTATTTTTAAACAATTTAATAAATTATTTCTTTTATAAAACATCAATTATGTACATTTTTACACTATTTAATTTATTGAATTTAAATAAAATCCAAACAGAGAGATAACTTAGAAAAAACCATTTAATAGTCTAATAACATATCATATTAATTTATAAAATTTGTGTATGACATAAATTATGTCAAATAATTTTTATTTTAATATTTATAATATCATTTATTTGAATCCTTTATCAATGAAGCAATCACTGCATCATCATTGTGTCATAGTTAAATTTATTTAATTAATCTCTAAAAATTATAAATAAAATACCATGATGTAAGAAATATTTTAATATTTATAATTAATATTTATAGTCGAATATATCACTTATATAATCCCTCCTTAAAATTGTTTTAGCAAAAAGATACATGTTTATGTTATATTTCCCTTCACATTAAATTAATTATTATGACATGTCATTTTCACACCCATGTGGATCCCAAATTCCAAAAGTATGGCCTAAGGATTTTTTTGGTCACCCATGACTCATCCAATAAGATCAGAACACATGTTAGGGTAGTTTTATATTAATTTAATATTATTTTTACCATTATTTACCTAATTTACCCTTTAATTGTGGTAAATAAGAAAAGTTACTGAAGTTTCTATTCATAATATCAAAAAAATAAAAGGTACCTATGTATAGAATTTGAACCTTTTGATTCTAAATATGGAATCCATTTTTCCAAATTTTAAACACCTAATTTTCATTAATTAATTTAAAATTAATTCCCGTTGTCAAAACCAGAAAGCAGGTTTTTAAGAAAAAAACTATCAAAAGATTGACATGTGCTTATGCCCAATTTAAATGTGAAATTACTATAAATAACCAAAATTAGATTAAATTATAAAAAAATAATATAGTTATACTTTAAAACCATAAAAAAGATAATCTAACTATATAAATAAATTTGATGAAAAAGTAGTGTTGAGTTAAAATGCGGCATTTTTCACTATTCATTAAAAATGAACTTTATCAGAAAATTAATTTTTTTTATCTAAATTAAATTTTGATGTCTCTCTTATATAGAATAATCTTATTTTTTCAAATAGAAAAGTTACAAAAAATAGATTTAAAAAGTGTTTACTATTAAAAGGTGGCAAAACTACCTTTTAAAAAATATTAGAGTATTTTATGCTTAAAATTGGATTAATTGTCATCTTATGCCTCTAAAATTTATTTGATAAATGTAAAAATATTTAAATTCACTATATAGTTAATTCTATTCATTCCCATCAATACAACAGTTAGGCATTAACTACCATTTAAAATAATAATATTATTGTTTTATTATTTTTTAATATAAAACAATGTTGTGTGCAATGTAATATTTTGAAGAAACTCATTGTTGCATGTCAAGTACGCTATCGTACATAGTTCCCCATTTAAAATAAAATTAATATTAAATTCAAAAATGTTATTAGATATCAAAATGTATTATTCTATAAATACCTGGGATGTTACATTGTCAATGGGAATAGATAAATCAGTTATTGGATCAAGTACTAGATGAATCCCATATCTCAAATAATTTGTTAGTAATAGTGTATTGTGAAGGGTACTACCTTAAATATGATACATCATAACTCCTATAATGATACTGTGTGTGGGTACTGATAAATATAATTTACAACCAATTTCACCCTATGATATTTTAAAACAAAAATAATCAATCCATTTTTTCTATATAGATATTACATTTTAGTCATATAAGGGGAAAAAATAAATGGTTTATTAGTATATATTTACCATTAATAAAAGTATAAAAAGTAATAAATAAAACTAGAAACTAAGGTATCCTTGAGTATGAAATTAAACTCATATAGAACTTGAAATTAGGAGTGCTTAATGTTCACCTTTGAATGCTACTATTGAATATGAATTACTTCTGTGCATGTTTGATGATGATCACCAAGGAATAACCTAAAGTTTCTTCTCTATATGGTGTATCCATAGGAATAATAGAATCACCCAAGAAATTTGGGTGGGATTCTTCAATCCTTCAAGATATGCTAGTGTCTCAAACATAAAAACGAATGAAGAGAGAGCTTAGAGAGGGAGAGGTTTGAGAAAAGGGGTTTTCAAGGATTTCACACACACACTTCCCATGGATAACAACCCTTTATATAGTCTATGAGGATGCTACTCGATCCATGTATGGACATAATAATGTTACTCTTATATTTCAAAAATGCAGGATTAATGGATTAGGTTACATATCTTGTAACCTATGTCCAATTAATCTCCCATGTTTCATAATGATAACTAATTTTTAGGATATTTCATACGTTAACACTTTAAAATTATTCATGGTAGTGCCCAGGGGTATTAAAACATTAAATACTTTAGAATTATAACTTGTCATATCATAAAACATTATATACAAAATAGCCAACATATGATATCACTATATCATTAAAAATGGCATGCCAAAAAAATATGTATTGAAGTATTTTAATATGGTCTATCATATAGTATAATAAAACCTATTGTACTATACTATATAATAGTAATTTAGGGAATATTTCTATAAATATCCCACTTATAATAATTCCTATGAAACTATTCATACCATTTCACCTTATATTGTATTTTATACAATAACTTATGAAATATTATACAAAACGCTTTTGGACATATTCCAATGAAATTTTTGGAATATATAATAAAATTTACCATGTATTTCATGGTATACAATATGTTATAAAAAATACATTGAGAAAACTATCCTATAAAAAATATAAAGTAATTTTTGAGAATCTCACTGAGTTAAACTCAACCCCCATTGGATCAAACACAAAGTGTGACCCCACGAGCCTTGATAGCATTGAAAAAAATATGAATAACATGATCTATAAATTTAAGTAATGAGTAGACTCTAGAAAATAATCAGTGTTACTCATTCCATAAAAGGATCTAACATAATATCTGTCAAACTCTTGTAGATCTATACCTGTATCCCCAAATTATAACGCATAGTAGCATGAATTTTTACGTGTCCCCTTTGTTAAAGACATCAAATGACCATGGAACATGGTTTATGTAAATCCCATATATCCTCCTTAAATGTTCTCATCTCTCACAAAATAGGATGTCCTGGTCAACAAATACATCAAAATTTATTTATCTAGCAGATGAGTACATCACATACCCCTTATCCATGTAAAAGATCACATTATATGTACCTTTTATGTATAGACATACATTTCCTCAGTCTATATCAATCAAAGGTCCTTATGTCATACTCATTATAAAGGAGGAAAAATAACATATTTTTTTAACTCTAATTGATGAAATGTTCAACAACATACCCAACCACCCCTTGGTTAGCTATGACTCAAGGCTTTTATAAGAAAGGAATAAAAGTGTAAAAATAACCATTATGGGTATCTCACTAACCTAAGGCATTGGGGGAACCAAATATAAATAATGAACCCCTAGTATACCAATGAAATATGTATGAAACTTAATATGGTATACTTGGTGGGTCAACTAGTACACAATATAATTTTTTTGCCTCATGAGAATATTCCATATCTTGATACAGGGATTATACTATTTTAAACCATAACATTTCATCAAAACCAATAATACTCCATGATGATCATCAGTTATAGACAATTCAAATTCATACTTTGAGGGTTAAATTATACTTATATTTTATGAAATTTATATAAATATATACATTTGTCCAGTTAATGTGAAATAATAGTAATGTGGATATTGCCTTTTGTATGATACATTTTATATTATTTAACACCTTTAGGAATATTTAACAAATATCTGAATAAGAATCTATCTAACATATCACATATGATACAATTATATATCAAACTTATTGATGCTATAATTTTAGTGGTTTCTTAACTCATTAAATAGATATATAATTCATATCATATCCTCATATGAACATCTGATAAAACCCTATCACTAAACTCTTTAGTGAGTAATATCTATGAATTAAGCTAGATTGAATAATGGTGATACTTAGGGATCATATTCCTAATACTCAACTACTTGAACATATTTTTACTTCTTAACTCCATAACATCCAATGTTATAGTTTTAATCACTTACATTTACTATTTAGAACAATTCTAAGTGAATCATAATCATAGTTGGACCCTTTTTCATCAAAATATTTCATTGAAATATTTTGGAAACCAATGAAACCTTTATATCATATCCTAAACATTTTAGGATTTTAAGTAAATTCCACTTTATTATGGTAATTAATTTAACTTTTACATCTATTGTCATGAACCATCCCTCGGGGCCAATTCCGTGACTACCCCAAGCCCGCCTTCCATAGGCCAGGGGCTGACGACTAGCACCAAAGGCGCAATTCCCTAAAAATGAGAAGGCATTGCCTTTATAACCGGTAAACACACACAACAGAGTACAAGCTGGAAACAAAACACTACGTAAAACTGTATATCAAAAGTGTGCTGAAAGTAAAAGGGGCCAGAAATACAAGCCCAACTGTAAAGTACATGAAACTGAAAGTACAACTGAAGAAAAGAAAAACTGCCCCTGGGTCATCCTCTGAGGTTCCTACCTAAAGGGTAGGTACATATCGCCTCCTCAGCACTCCAGGTCCATCCTTCTCCTCTGTGTACCATCACACCATATGGTCCACCTCCGGGTACCATCCGGTCCTGGTGCTCTCAGCCTCAGTTAGCGTTTTCCGTCATCTGTATCAAACTCAACAAGGTGCGGTCATAGCCAATGCAGGGGTGAGTATAATGATACTCAGTAGGGACCCCGAGACCCTCAAGGTCTCACCAAAACCAACAAGGATAAACCAAAAATTATGAAATCAACAGATAACCCCACTTAGGTATATGCCCATACACATACCTATGTTATCATGTAATCCATCTCAATCATGAGGAAAACACAAAAGTTACTGACTCTGCTAAACCCGGATTTTTATTCACATTATCGAACCCTCAAATATGAGAGAACTCCTCCTCTATTGAGTACTATGGGCCTGCTGTGACATGAAGGCGCTTCCCACTAACCTTGTACTACTGAGGTACTCCTCCTGTCACGTACCGTGGGTCTGCTGCATCACACAGAGGCGCTCCCCACCGTGGGTCTGCCGACACAACCAGACGCTCCCCCTAATAGCCTGCAGAGTTACTCCTCCTGTCGAGTACCGCGAGTCTGCCGACACAACCAGGTGCTCTCTTCCATGTGTCTTCCGCCACAACCAAGTGCTCCCCATTGGGCTAGTCGAGTCACTCTGAGTCAATTAGTCAGCAGTCATCAAGTCTCAGCTATCTACAAGGTCTCCACACTCTATCCGCTCGTCTCTGGAAGGATCCGCTCCAAGAGCTACTGGTCGATACTCCAACTATCACGAAGTCCCATGAAGAATGATCTAAAATGCCTGACACATCATAGAGGTCTCAACACAATAGACGATGCGTCAATCAGACGCCCGATCTGTGAGTTATTATCCTTTTAGTCCCAGGGGCCCTATTGGATTCATGCATGATCCAACTTGAATGTATCTCAACTACAACCAAAAAAATTGTGGGGTATAATCTAATGGACCGTCATGCTCCATGATTACCAGGGCCGTTGACGGTTCGTCAAACGGATGCCCGGTTCCAAAGATATGGCCAAAGAAGGTAAAAGGTCATAGTGGGCCCGGGTCCGGTCTGATCCGACCCGACCCAGCATGGACTGACCCAGTTCAGGTTGACCCAGCCTGACTTGTTGGGTTTTTCCTGGACCGTTAGGTTTAGCCCGGCCTGCTGGGCCTAGCCCAGCATGCCACGAGGGGTCACGAAGGGTCGCGAGAGCGTGAATCGGTCGCGAGGGCACGGACCGGCCGCAAGTCAGCGCGAGGGTAGTTTGGCCCAGATTGCGCTACATGGGAGGCTCGACCCGGAGGGCATCGCGAGGGCACGACTCATCCCAAAGGGCGCCGTGAGGAGCTGGCTCGACGTAGCGCGGCCCGGGGCCAGGGCCGGGAGGCCGGCTCGGCCGGAGCGCCGTGGGGCGTGCAGACGGTGGAGCCTTGGGGAGTGTGGAGGCCGAAGACTGGTTCGCCTGGGGAGCCACGAGGGAGTGGGAAGCCTGCTTGGCTGGGGCACCGTAAGGGGTGTGGGAGGCTGGCTCGGCCCAGTTCCGTAAGGGGTGCAGCTCGAGTGGCTCGACCTGGGAGATCGGGGTCGGTTCGGCCAGCAGTGGTGCGGGGCGCGCGGACTGCGGATCCAAGGGGCGTGCGGGGAATGTGGGGCACTCAAACGAAAAATCTGTGGGGCATGCGGGGTGCGCGGAGGCCAGGAGGGCGCCGTAGTTTGGCCTGTGGCGGTGGAGTCGGTTCGGGCGGCAGATGGGGTGGCTGGGACCGATTTGGCCGGTTCGGTCAGGCGGAGGGTGCGGCCAGGGCGGCACGGCCCGAGTGCGGCACGACTGAGGCAGGTTTGGTCGGGGTGCGGCACGGCTCAGGCCGGTTTGGCCGACGTGTGGCGCGGCCGGTGGTCGGCGTAGGTCACGGACGCCGCGGGTAGCGCGACCATTTCCTTCGTCACATTCGTTCTCTCGTCCAACATCACAAATAAGAACGACAGAGGGGGGTTGGGCCATGTTAGTTTGTCCTACACACTTCGTGTTTAGGGTGGTAGAAAGTGGATTAATTCTTTCTTGAATTTCAAAGAATTAATAAAATAATAAGATAGAAGAAAAATAAATCCAACACCCCACATCTTCCTTCAAAACAATTCCCAACCCTCAAGGAAAAACATCCACAACGATTCTTTTCTTTAGAAGGGAAGAATTAAAGGAATAAAATCATATTCAAATAAATTCCCTACCTTGATCTTTTTTCATCGATGGAATCGTGGGGAAGAAGACGGATTTGTCCTCATTCATCGTGTCCTCCACACACTTCCAACCCAAGCTCGTGCATTCCTTCGTTGATGATGATGAGGAGGGAAGGTCAGTCATCAAAGACATCCCATGTCGGTTGCCTCCGCAAGGTGCGTTCGAGGAAGAAGTCAAAGATGCTCCTCACCGGCGTTCTTCATTGGAAGAATGCATTTTTTGTTGGAAGAATTCATTCTCCGTTCTTCGTTGGCAAGAGATTTTCTCTCAAAAGCTCCTTCCTCCTTTTCCAACAAAATAATAGGTATCCAAGAATAATAGATTATAAAATCTATTAATTTGTTGGCATAAGAGTTCAAATTGGGTGAATTAATTAAGTTGGCTCCAGTTAATTAATTCATGAGGTTGACCCAATTAAAAGTGAGGAAGGGTTGACACCATTAAAGGAGGGGGGTGGAGAGACTCTCCCTCATTAATGAGGGAAGTTGAAAGGTTTTCCACAATTAAAAATGGGGGTTTAGTCCTGGGTGGTTACCACCACCGTAACCTCTCACGGGATGTTAGGTTCAGGTGGGCCCCACCACCATAACCTCTCACGGGAGGTTATGGTTGGGTGGTCCCTACACTTCAACTCCCACAAAGAGTTTTAGTTCTGGTGGACCGCACCTCCAACTTCCACATGGTGGCTCAAAAATAAAATAAAGTGGAGTTCATTTTATTTTATTATTTTCCATGAAAAACCCAAAAACTATCTTTTATTCTTGACCCAATATCGTCGAGGTGAAAGTCTCCTTAATTGAATACTAGCGCTGCAAGTTCAATGGTGCCTTCTGAGAACCAGTTCAAAAGCTATAAAAAACCGCTCGTATGTTTACTAAACGTACCCGAACAAAACTTCAGAAATTGATTTCGGGCACACCGGGCCTCAAAATCATGTGCCGTAAATTTTCGCGGACTCATAAAATTACCATTTAATTAAAAAAAATTACATGGAAATTCCGAGTCTTTACATTCTCTCCACCTCAGGGCTCTACATCCCCATAAGCCACAACTCATACTAAGGGAACAAGTGGGGGTACTCAGCACGCATCTGAGCCTCCCGCTCCCATGTTCTCTCCTGGAGGTTCCTGTGCTGTCAACTAATGCGCACTATAGGTATCAACCATCCATGAAAGACTCACTCCTGTCGATCCTCAATCACTAATAGATCCTCTATAAAAGTTTCCCCATCGTCGATGTCCAGCTCACCATGGTTAGTGAAGTGAGTAGGGTCATGTACGTATCTCCTCAGCTGGGATACGTGAAAGATGTCATGCACTCAGTGCAACTGAGGTGGAATAGATAAGTGGTATGCCACCTCGCAAGCTCTACTAAGGAACTTTAAAGGTCCGATGAATCTCAGATATAACTTTCTTCCTCGGCCAAATCTCCATAAACCTCATCGAGGTGAGACTCGTAGAAAGATGTGGTCTCCATCCTCAAACTCTAGAGGTCTTAGTCTCCTATCGGCATACGACTTCTGTCAACTCTGTGTAGTCTTCATCCACTCCTTAATGATCTACACATTCTCTGTGGTAGCCCGTACTATCTCTGGTCCCACCAGTGCTGACTCCCCTGGGTCAGTCCAACACGAAGGTGATCTGAAAGGTCGCCTGTACAATGCCTCGAAAGGTTCCATCCCTATGGTGGAGTGATATCTGTTGTTATATGAAAACTCCACCAAAGGTAGGTGGTCCTCCCAGCTGTGACTGAAGTCAAGGACACAAGCACTTAGCATGTCCTCGAGGGTTTGAATGGTCTGCTCAGTTTGACCATCCATTTGAGGATGGAAGGAAGTGCTCAAATGAAGTTGCATCCCAAAAGCTTCCTACAACCCCTACCATAGCTGGGAAGTAAAGCGTGTGTCACAATAGGATAAAATCATCGAAGGTACTCCATGTAGCCTCAAAATCTCCTGCACGTAGAGGCGTCCCAAGCTCTCTATTGAACCCTACTCTCTGATCGGTAGGAATTGGGCTGACTTGGTGAGTTGGTCAATGATCACCCAAATAGAGTCAGGACCTATGGATGTACGTGGAAGTCCTGTCACAAAGTCAATGGATATCCCATCCCACATCCACTCTGGGACCTCTAAAGGATGAACCAAACCTTCTGGTACCTGATGCTCCGCCTTCACTTGCTGACAAGTGAGGCATCGAGAGACAAACTCTTGAAATGATTTCTTCATTTTTGGCCACCAGTGTTGTCTTCGAAGATCCGGGTACATCTTTTCCACTCCAAGATGTACCTCTAGAGGGGATGTGTGGAACTCCCTCAACACTTCCTCCTGAAGATATATTGGTACCATGGTACATCCTCTGAAGAGGATGATGTGCTCCCCACCTTCAAAAAATCCATCAGGTGCCAGCCCTATGGATATTTGAGTACGTCGTGTCTCACAGTCAGTGTCCTCATGTTGTGCCTTCTTGACTCACTGAAGAAGTAAGGGAGTGACTGTAAGAGATATAAGGAATAATGCTCCATCTCTATCCACAAAGGATATCTGTAAAGCAGCCAGCTACTCTGTCTCCTTGCCTAGTAGCTGTATACCAGATTTTCTACTAAGTTCATCTGCAACAATGTTCCCCTTTCCAAAAGTATAGACTATTTCAAAGTAATATACTTGGAGGAACTCAAGACAACATTACTATCTCAGGTTCATGTCCTTCTGGAAAAAGATATACCTGAAACTCTAGTGATCGGAGTACATGATAAAACGTTTTCCCATCAGATAGTCTCGCCATATCTTCAAGGCAAAGACCACTATTGCTAACTCCAGGTCATGGGTAGAAAAGTTTTTCTCATGCTGTCTCAACTGAAGAGATACATAAGTGATCACTGCTCATTCTTGCATTAGGACACATCTATGTCTGGTCCCTGATGCGTCGCAGTAGACTACATACCCTACACCTTCCTCTGGAAGCCTCAAGATGGGGGCACTATTTGGCCTCAGCCTTAGCTCCTGAAATCTCTACTGGCATCTCTCTGACCACACAAAGGTTTTCCCCTTCTTCGTCAAGGACGATAGTGGTGCTGAAACTCTGAAGAAGTCTGGTACGGACCTCTGGTAGTATCAAGCCAAACCCAGGAAACTTCGTATCTCCGTCATACTCCTGGGTGGCTCCCAAGCAAGTACCGCCTCAATCTTTGCTGGATATACTGAAAATATGGCCTCCAAGATGAAATGTCCCAGAAAGTGAACCTCTCAGATCTAGAAATGTCACTTCAAGAGCTTAACATAAAGCTGGTGCTCTCAGAGTGTGTCTGGTACTACTTGAAAAAGATAGGCATGCTCCTTCTCAGTAGTCGTGTAGATCAGAATGTCATCGATGAAGACTACGAAAAAGCGATCGAGGTATAGCTGAAAGATCCTATTCATTTGTCCCATGAACACTATTAGAGCATTTTTACGCCGAATGGAATAACCAAGAACTCATAGTGGTCATACCGACATCTGAAGGCCTTCTTTTGCACATCCTCATCTTGAACTCTAAGCTGGTGATAACATGATCTGAGGTCTATCTTCGAGAACCATTGTGCTCCCTTCAACTGATCAAAGAGATCATCAATCCTCGGGAGTGGGTAATTGTTCTTCACGTTCATTGGGTTCAAGCGCCGATAGTCAACACAAATCCTTAAGCTCCCATCCACCTTCTTGGAAAATAGAATCAGGGTTTCCCAGGGAGAAACACTGGGCTAGATGAATCCCTTCCCTTTCAAGTCCTCTATCTGTACTCACAGTTCGCGAAGCTCTGTGGGAGCCATCTGATATGATAGTGTAGATATTGGTGTCATCCTAGGGTACAATTCAATGTAAAGTCCACCTCTCTATGAGGAGGTAGACATGGGACATCATCAGAGAAAACATCCATGTACTGGTCCACCACTGCAGGACAGCTTGGAATCCCCACATTAACTGCTCCGAGGGTAAGGGGATCCAACTGATGAGTGATCAGCTGCACTCTCCTCCGGGTTAGTCCATCCTCCGCTGAAAAGGCTCCCTTCTTGACGATGAAGGTAAACCTGGTCCCATCCATGCGGACACACCACACTTTGCACCAAATAGAGTCTATCTAAGCATGGACTGTAGATAACCATCCCATACCCAAGATGGCATCGTAAGGCCTCAATGCCGCTACTAGGAGAACCCAGCCGAAGCTTTCACCTCCTAGAGTAAGATCACACTGCCGGAACTAGTGAATAATAATCGAATCCACTCCCTTAGGTGTCTCTATCCATAAGGATTAAGCCAATAGCTCCTTCATAATCTCCAAGATTCGAATGAAGGTAGTGGAAATGAAAGAATGACTGGTACCTGTGTCTATAAGTACCGCAACTATGGTGTAGTAGACACAGATCATACCTAGAATCATCTTCGGATTGCCACAATCATATGCCTCAGCTACTTGGAGCTGAGATATCCCCTTTCCACCTATTCCTTAGGGTCGGGGTGTACCTCCTAGTGGTGTTCATGATATCACCTAGAAAGATAATCCACTGCCAGCTGCACGACCAGTTCATCTGCCACGTCCATCTACTCTCTACAGAATGCCTCGATCAGATCTCTGTCTCTACCTAGGCGGTCCTTCGACATTCTACTGATCATCCAAATGGCAGGTCGGAAAGTCACAAGCGTTGTGACCCTACCCACTGCATGTGAAACACTGCTCGCTCATGGCATGTATGTATCTACTCCGGGTGCCCCGCCCAACCGATCTTGAGTCATGCGGTCGTACTTCTGTAGGTCTGGTCCTCTTGGACCACTGCGACATCTGTCTGCTACCAACTGTAGAAGAATCCACTACGTGTCGACTAGTGGTGGATCTCGCTACTGGAGACTGCTTAGTAAGGAAACTCTCCACTAGGAGTTCTCTCTCTAAAACCCCTGCTTGCGTCGAGATGCTGAGTGAGACCATCAAAACTCTGATCTCCCGTATGATCCCCTGCTCAAAGGTCTGGTCCCTAAAGAATGGGTCCCACACCATATTGGTGGAGTAGAGTGATAGGTCAGTGAACCTCACTGAGTACTGAGCTACAATCATGCTGCCCTATTGCAGATGAAGTAGCTCCTGTATGCGCACTGTGCGGAGAGTCGATGAAACAAACTATGCCCGAAACAGGCTCTCGAAGTCTACCTTGAGTAGCGTCATATCATCATGAACCTAGATCATCAAGCTCCACCATCTGCCTGCTACTGCCTGTAGAAGGATGGCAGCATGAATCACCATGAAATCGGCTGGTGTCCCTACCAGTAGAAAAACTCTCACCACAACCTACATCTAATCCTCAGCCGCCTGTGGGTCCATCTCTCCCCTGAAACTGGGTGGCCTATGGCACTGGAACTCATGAAACATGCTCAAGCGGTGTGAATCATCTACTGTAGGGGCCGATGACATCAGTGGCCCAACAGGGAGTTCTACCGCTGGTGCCTCCGCTAGAAGAGGGCCATATACCAAGCCCTCGTCGCTCGGTGGGCTATCTGTGTGTAAAAATATCAGGACTCTAGATGGTTGTCCGTGGGGAGGAATCCTGAAAGAAACAGACATGACATGGTCAAAAGGTAACACCTGGTGAGCTGACCTGGTTGAGCTGACATAAAGAAAACTTTTTAAAACACACAAGCAATCAGTGTTTTCGTGTATTGAGTCAGAAATCAGAAGTCAAGGTCCTCATGTAAAGATACGTCAGCCCCCGCACCAACACTGGGATCTCTAAATTGAAAACCACACTTACTACCCATAACACTATTGTTTCACAGAAAAGATCAGAGTCCTAAGTTCTGTGGTAGAACCGACTCCTTTGATACCAATTTGTCACGACCCATCCCCCAGGACCCATGCCGTGACTACGCCAAGCCCACCTTCCATAGGCCAGGGGCTGGCGACTAGCACCAAAGACTTAATTCCATAAAAATGGGAAGGCATTGACTTTATAACATGTAAACACACACAAAATAGCAAAATATTGAAACAAAACACTAAGTAAAACTGTATATCAAAATTGAGCTGAAAGTAAAAGGGGCTGAAAATACAAGCCCAACTGTAAAGTACAAGAAACTGAAAGTACAACTGAAGAAAAGAAAAACTGTTGCTGGGTCATCCTCTGAGGTTCCTACCTAAATGGTAGGTAACGATCACCTCTTCAACACTCCAGGTCCATCCGTCTCCTCCATGCACCGTCACGCCGTATGGTCAACATCCGGGTACCGTCTGGTCCAGGTGCTCTCAGCCTCAGTCAGTGTTGTTCGTCATCTGCATCAACACAACGAGGTGCGGGCATAGCCCATGAAGGAGTGAGTATAACGATACTCATTAGGGACCCCAAGACACTCAATTTATCACAAAAACCAACAAGGATAAACCAAAAAGTATGAAATCAATAGATAAACCCACTTAGGTATATGCCCAAACATATACCTAAGTTATCAAGTAATCCATCTCAATCATGAGAAAAACACAAAAGTTACTGAATCAGCTCAACCAGGATTTTTATTCGCATTATCAAAACCTTGGATGCTAGAGAACTCTTCCTCTATCGAGAATAGCGGGCCTACCGCGACTCCAAGGTGATTCCCACTAACCATGGACTGCTGAGGTACTCCTCCTGTCGAGTACCGTGGGTCTGCCATGTCACATAGAGGCACTCCCCACCGTGGGTCTACTGTCCCAACCAGGCACTCCCCCTAATATCCTGCAGAGGTACTCCTCCTATTCAGTACCTTGGGTCTTCCTCCACAACTAGGTGCCCCCCCACTTGGCTAGTTGAGTCACTCTGAGTCAATCGGTTAGCAGTCGTCAAGTATCAGCCAGCTACTAGGTCTCCTCACTCTGTCCGCTTGTCTCTAGAAGGATCCGCTCCATGAGCTACTGGTTGATACCCCAACTATCATGAGTTCCGATGAAGAAGTATTTCAAAGGTCTTCCACGTCATAGTTTTCTCAATGCAACAGACGGTGCTTCAATCAGATGCCCGGTCTATGAGTTATTAGCCTTTTAGTCCTGGGGGTCTGGTTGGATTCATGCATGATCCAACCTGACTGTATTTCAACTATACCCCAAACTCAAGTGGGTTATACTCAAAGGGACATTCATGCTCCAAGATTACTAGGGCCATTGACGGTTCGTCAAACGGAAACCCGATGCCAAATATATGGCCAAAGAAGGTAAAGGGTCGTAGTGGGCCCAGGTCCGGTCTGACCCGGCCAGACCCAGCATGAGCTGACCCTGTCTAGGTCAAACCAGCCTGACCATTTGGGTCTGAGCCATCCCGTTAGGTGGGCCATCCCGTTATGTTTGGCTTGGACCGTTGGGCCCAGCCCAACAGGCCGCGAGGGGTCACGGAGGGCCACGAGAGCGCGGGCCGGTCGCTAGGGAACGAACCGGCCGTGGGTCGGCACGAGGGCAGTTCAGCCCAGAGGGCTCCACGTGGGCAGCTCGGCTCGGAGGGCACTGCGAGGGCATGGATCGGCCCAAAGGGCGCTACGAGGTGCCGGCTCGGGGCGGCACGACCCGGGGCCGGGGCCGAAAGGTCGGCTCAGCCGGGGGGCCGTGGGGCACACAGAAAGTGGAGCCACAAGGTGCGCAGAGGCTGACGGCCGGTTCGGCCGGGGTTCCGCGAGGGCGCAGGAGGCCGGCTCGACCGATGCACCATGAGGGGCATGGAAGGCCGGCTCGGTCGGGCGCCGTAAGGGGTGCGGCTCTGGCGGCTTGGCCTGGGAGGCCAGGGCTGGTTTGGCTAGCGGCAGCATGGGGCGCGTGAAGCCATAGGGTGCGTGGGGAACATGGGGCATGTGGAAAACAGATCTGTGGGGCACTCAGGGTGTACAGAGGCTGATAGGGTGTCGTAGTTCGGACCGGGGCGGCGGAGTCAGTTTGGCCGACAGACAGGGTGGCCGGGACCGGTTTGACTGGTTTGGTCAGGTGGAGGTCGCGGCCAGGGCAGTATGGCCAGGGTGCGGCACGGAGGTGGCCGATTCGGCTGGGGCGCAGCGCAGCTCGGGCTGGCAGGCAGCGCGTGTGGTGGGCGGCGCGGGTCGCGGAGGCTGTGGGTAGCATGATGTTTGTCTTCATCACATTTGTCGTCTTGTCACCTCATCACCATTCTGAAGAACATCACAAACAAGAATGATGGAGGGGGGTCGGGTCATGTTAGTTTGGCCTGCACCCTCCGCGTTTAGGGTGGTAGAAAGTGGATTAATTCTTTCTTGAATTTCAAAGAATTAACAATAAAATAATAAATAAGAAAAATCAATCCAACACCCCACATCTTCCCGCAAAAACAATTCCCAACTCGCAAGTAAAAACATCCACAATGATTATTTGCTATAGAAGCGAATAATTAAAGGAATAAAATCATATTCAAATAATTTCCCTACCTTGATCATTGTTTGTCGACCGAGTTGTGGGGAAGAAGACAGAGTTGTCTTCATTCATCGCGTCCACCACAAACTTCCAATACAAGCTTGCATGTCGGTTCATTGACGACGATGGGGAGGGAAGGTAGGTCGTCGAAGACGTCCCAAGTCGGTTGCCTCTGCAAGGTGCTTCCAAGAAAGAAGTCGAAGATGCTCCTCACCGGTGTTCTTCGTTGTAAGAACGCATTCTTCGTTCTCCGTTGGTGAGATCATTTCTCTCAAAAGCTCCTTCCTCCTTTTCCAACAAAATAATAGGCCGCCAAGAATAATAGATTATAAAATCTATTAAGTCATTGGCATAAAAATTCAAATTGGGTGAATTAATTAATTTGGCTCCACTTAATTAATTCATGAGGTTGGAACAATTAAAAGAGAGGAAGGGTTGACACTATTAAAGGAGGGGGGTGGAGAGACTCTCCCTCATTAATGAGGGGAGTAGTGAGGTTTTTCACAATTAAAAATGGGGGTTTAGTCCCGGGTGGTCCGCACCACAATAACCCCTCGCGGGAGGTTAGGTTCAGGTGGACCCCACTACCATAACCTCTCATGGGATGTTATGGTTGGGTGGTCCCCACACTTCAACTCCCACAAGGAGGTCTAGTTCTGGTGGAACCCACCTCCAACTTCCACATGGTGGCCCAAAAATAAAATAAAGTGTAGTTAATTTTATTTTATTATTTTCCATGAAAAATCCCAAAACTGTCTTTTATTCTCAACCCACCGCCATTGAGGTGAAAGTCTCCTTAAGCGAATACCGGCACAACGAGTTCAACGGTGCCTTCAGATTACAGCTCCAAGCACCCATTCAAAAGTTATAAAAACCTGCTCGTACATTTACTAAACATACCGAAAAAAACTTCAAAATTGATTCTAGGCACACCAGGCCTCAGAATCATGTGCCGTCAATTTTTTCGGACTTGTAGAATTAACATTTAATTAAAAAAAATTACATGGAAATTCTGGGTCTTTTCATTCTCTCCACCTCAGGGATCTAAGTCCCCATAATCCACAACTCATACTAAGAGGACAAGTGGGGGTACTGAGAACGCATCTGAGCCTCCCGCTCCTATGTTTTCTCCTGGAGGTTCCTATGCTGCCAAAAAATGCGCACCAGAGGTATCGTTCGTTCACGAAGGACCCGCTCCTTTCGATCCTCAATCACTACTGGAACCTTTGTAAAAGTCACCCCATCGTCGATGTCTAGATATCCATGGTCGATGATGTGGGTAGGGTTATGCACATATCTCCTCATCTTCGATATATGAAAGACGTCATACACCCGGTGCAACTGAGGTGGAAGAGCTAAGTGGTATGCCACCTCAAAAATCTAGGGAGGACCTGAAAATGTCTGAGGAATCTCGGAGATAACTTGCTGCCTCGACCAATTCTCCATAAACCTCATCGAGGTGAGACCTGTAGAAAGACGTGGTCGCCATCCCCGAACTCTAGAGGTCTCCATCTCCTTTTGGCATATGACTTCTGTATGCTCTGTTCAGTCTTCATCCGATCTTGAATGATCTTCACCTTCTTTGTGGTAGCCCGTACCATCTCTGGCCCCACCAGTGCTAACTCCCCTAGGTCAGTCCAACACAAAGGTGATCTGCAAGGTCGCCCATACAATGCCCCAAAAAGTGCCATCCCTATGGTGGAGTGATAGCTGTTGTTGTATGAAAACTCCACCAAAGGTAAGTGGTACTCCTAGTTATGACCGAAGTTGAGGACACAAGCACGTAGCATGTCCTTGAGGGTCTGAATGGTTCACTCAGTCTGACCATCTATCTGAGGATGGAAGGTGGTGATCAAACGAATATGCATCCCAAAAGCTTCCTGCAACCCCTTCCATAGCCGGGAAGTAAAGCGCGTGTCATGTTCGGAGACAATCTTTGAAGGTACTCCATGTGGCCGCACGATCTCCTACATGTAGAGGCCTCCTAAGCTCTCTACTAAACCCTGCTCTCTGATCGGTAAGAAGTGGGCTGACTTGGTGATTCGGTTGATGATCACCCAAATAAAGTCATGACCTCTGGATGTATATGGAAGTACTATCATGAAGTCCATGGATATCTCATCCCACTTCCACTTTGGGACCTTTAAAGGCTGAACCAAGCCTGCTGGTACCTGATCCTACACCTTCACTTGCTGACAAGTGAGGCATCAAGAGACAAACTCTGCAACTGCTTTCTTCATTCTCAGCCACCAGTACTGTCGTCGAAGATCCTGGTACATCTTCACCACTCCTGGATGTACCGTTAGAGGGGATGTGTGGAACTCTTTCAACACTTCCTCCTGAAGTGACACTGGTACCATGGTACGTCCTCTGAAGAGGATGATGTGATCCCCACCTTCAGAAAATCCATCAGGTGCCTACCCTGTGGATATCTGAGAACGTCATGTCTCACAGTCAGTGTCCTCATACTGAGCCTCCCTGACTCGCTAAAGAAGTGGGGGAGTGATTGTAAGAGACTAAAGGAAGTCTGCTCCATCTCTATCCACAAAGGATATCTATAAAGTATCCAGTTGCTCTGTCACCTCGCCTAACAACTATATACCAGATCTCCTGCCGAGTGCATCTGCAACAACGTTCCCATTTCCGGGAGTATAGACTATTTCAAAGGCATAGTCTTGGAGGAACTCAATCAAACATCTATGTCTCAGGTTCAGGTCCTTATGGAAGAAGATATACCTGAGACTCTTGTGATCAGAGTACACGATAAAACGTTTTCCCATCAGATAGTGTTGCCATATCTTCAAGGTGAAGACCACCACTACTAACTCCAGGAAGTGTAGTTCTTATCATGCTATCTCAGATGATGAGATAAATAAGTGATCACTGCTCACTCCTACATCAGGACACATCTGAGTCCTGTCCCTGATGCGTCGCAGTAGACTACGTACCCTACGCCTTCCTCTAGAAGCCTCAAAATGGGGGCACTAGTCAGCCTCTGCCTTAGCTCCTGAAAGCTCTGCCAGTATCTCTTCGACCACACAAAGGGTTTCCCCTTATTCTTCAAGGATGATAGTGGTTCTACAACTTTGGAGAAGTCTGTTATAGACCTCCAGTAGTATCCATCCAAATCCAGAAAACTCTGCACGTCCGTCACACTCTTGGGTGGCTCCCAAGCAAGTACCGCCTCAATCTTTGGAAGATCTACTGCAAATCCAGCCTCTGAGAATACATGTACCAGAAAGAGAACCTCTTAGATCTAGAACAGGAACTTCTAGAGATTACCATAAAGCTAGTGCTCTCGGAGTTTGTCCAGTACTACCTTCAAAAGACCTGCATGATCCTCCTCAACAGTCGAGTAGATCAGAATTTCATCAATGAAGACTACAAAAAAGTGATAGAGGTATGGCTTAAAGATCTTGTTCATGAGTCCCATGAACAATACTGAATCATTGGTTATGCCAAATGGCATAACCAAGAACTCATAGTGGTTGTACCGACATCTGAAGGCCGTCTTTTGCACATCCTCGTATCAAACTCTGAGCTGGTGATAGCCTGATCTAAGGTCTATCTTTGAGAACCATCGTGCTCCCTTCAACTGATCAAGGAGGTCTTCAATAATCAGGAGTGGGTACTTTTTCTTCACAGTCACTTGGTTTAGGTGCCGATAGTCAACAAAAACCAACAAGCTCCCATCCACCTTCTTGGAGAATAGAATCGGGACTACCCAGGGAGAAACACTAGGCCGGATGAATCCCTTCCCCTGCAAGTCCTCTAGCTGTAACTGCACCTAATGAAGATCCATGGGATCCATCCGATATGCTGGTGTAGATATCAGTGCTGTCCTAGGGGTAAAAGTCAATGTAAAAGTCCACATCTCTACAAGGAGGTAGAACTGGGACATCATCAGGGAAAACATCTGTGTACTGGTCCACCACTTCAGGATAGCTCAGACTCTCCACATCAACTGCTCCGAGGGTAAGGGTAGACAACTGATGAGTGATCAGCTACACTCTCATACAAGCGAGTCTGTTCTGTGCTGCAAAGTCTCCCTTCTCACTAGTGAAGGTAAACCTGGTCCTATCCGTGTGGACACACCGCACTTTGTGCCTAATACAGTCTATCTGAGCATGAACTATAGATAACTATTCCATACCCAAGATGATGTCGTAAGGCCTCGACGCCGCTACTATGAGATCCCAACTGAAGCTCTCACCTCCTAGAGTAATCTCACACTACCAGAACTAGTGCGTAATCGTCGAATCCACTCCCGTATGTGTCTCTAGCCGAAAGGATCGAGCCAACGACTCCATTAGATTCTCCAAGATCTGAAAGAGGGTAGTGGAAATGGAATAATTATTGGAACTTGTGTCTATAAATACTGCAGTTATGAGGGAGTAGACATATATCATACATCGAATATTACCTAGAGCAACATGATCGTATGCCTCAGCTGGCTGGAGCTGAGCTCTCCCCTATCCACCTGGTCCCTGTCATCGGGGTGGACCTCCTGGTGGTGGTGGTATCACCTTGAAACATTGTCCACTGCTAGCTGCACAGGCAGCTCATCTTCCACGTCCGCCTGCTCACTAGGGACTGCCTTGATTGAATCTCTGTATCTGCCGGGGTGGTCCTTCGACCGTATGCTGATCATCCGAATGGTGGGTCAGGCAGTCACGAGCCTTGTGACCCTGCCCGCCACATGTGAAACACTTCCTGCTCCTCGCATGTATATCTATGCTTTTGGTACCCCTAACAACCGATCCAGAGTCATGCAGTCCTACACTTGTAGGTCTGGTCCTCTTGGACCTCTACAACATCTGTCTGGTTCCAGCTGCAAAAGACTCCGCTGCATGTCGAATGGTGGTGGATCTCACTGCTAGAGACTGCTCAGAGAGGAAACTGTCCACTAGTAGGGCCCTCTCTAACACCCCCACCTACATCAGGATTCTGAGTGAGATCATCGAAGCTCTGATCTCCCGTCTGAGCCCCTACTCAACGGTCCGAGCCCAGAATAATGGGTCCCATACCATATCGGTGGAGTAGAGTGAGAGGTTAGTGAAACTCTCTGAGTACTAAGCTACAGTCATGCTACCCTACTGTCGATGAAGTAGATCATGTATGCTCACTGTGTGGAGAGTTGCTGGAACAAACTCCGCCTGAAACCGACTCTCGATGTCAGCCCAGAGTAGCGTCATCTCATCATGAACCTGGAGCATTAAGCTCCACTATCTTCCTATAGAAGGATGGAAGCAAGAATCACCATGAAATCGGCTGGTGTACCTACTAGTCGAAAAACTCTCAACATAGCCTCCAGCCAATCCTTAACCACCTATGGGTCCATCTCTCCCTTGAACCTGGGTGGCCTATGGCACTGGAAATTGTGAAACGTGCTCAAGTAGCATGCATCCTCTACTGCTGGGGCTATTGGCATTAGTTTCCCAACAGGGAGTTGTACCGTTGGTTCCTCCACTAGAAAAGGGCTCTACACTGAGGCCTCGTCGCTCGTTGTGCTATCTGTGCATAAAAATCTCGGGACTCTAGCTGGTCGTCCATGGGGAGGCATCCTGAAAGAAACAGACATGACATGGTCAAAAGGTAACACCTGGGGAGCTGACCCAGTTGAGCTTACTTACAGAAAACTTTTGAAAACACACACGCAATCAGTTTTTTCGTGTACTGAGTCAGAAATCAGAATTCAGGGTCCTTGTGTATGGATACGTCAGCCGTTGCACCAAAACTAGACTCCATGAACTGAAAACCACACTTACTACACATAACACTATTGCTTCACAGAAAAGATCAGAGTCCCAAGTTCTGCGGTCGAACCGACTCCTCTGATACCAATTTTTCAGGACTTTTCCTCCGGGGCCCGTGCTATGACTACCCCAAGCCCGCCTTCCATAGGCCAGGGGCTGGCGACTAGCACCAAAGGCGTAATTCACTAAAACTGGGAAGGAATTGACTTTATAACCTATAAACACACATAACAGAGCACAAGATAAAAACAAAACACCAAGTAAAACTGTATATCAAAAGTGTGCTAAAAGTAAAGGGGGTCGAAAATACAAGCCCAACTGTAAAGTACAAGAAACTAAATGTAAAACTAAATAAAAGAAAAAATGCTGTTGGGTCATCCTATGAGCTTCCAAGCTGAAGGGTAGGTACATATTGCCTCCTTATCACTCTAGGTCTGTCCTTCTCCTCCGTGAACTGTCACGCCGTATAGTCCACCTCCAGGTACTGTCCAGTCCTGGTGCTCTTATCCTCAGTCATCACTGTTCTTCGTCTACATCCAACACAACAAGGTGCAAGCATAGCTCGTTTAGGGGTGAGTATAATGATACTCAGCAGAGACCCCAATACCCTCAAGGTCTCACAAAAACCAACAAGGATAAACCACAAAGTATAAAATAAACAGATTACCTCACTTAGGTATATGCCCATACATGTACCTAAGTCATCAAGTAATCCATCTCAATCATGAGGAAAACCCAAAAGTTACTGACTCATCTCAACCAGGATTTTTAATCACATTATCAAAACCTCAGCTACTGGAGAACTACTCCTATATCGAGTACAGTGGGCCTGCAGCAACACTAAGGCACTTCCCACTAAACTTGGACTACTGAGGTACTCCTCATGTCGAGTACTGTGGGTCTGCCGCGTCACACAGAGGTGCTCCCCACCGTGGGTCTGTCGCCCCAACCAGGCGCTCCCCCTAATAGACAGCAGAGGTACTCCTCCTGTCGAGTACCACAGGTCTACCGCCACAACCAGGCACTCCTCCACCGTGGGTCTGCCACCACAACCAGGTGCTCCCTACTAGCTAGTCAATTCACTCAGAGTCAATCGGTCAGTAGTCGTCAAGTCTCAGCCAGCTACAAGGTCTCCGCATGCTGTCCACTCATCTCTGGAAGGATCCACTCCACGATCTACTGGTCGATAATCCAACTATCATAATGTCCCACGAAGAAGTATCTCAAAGGTCCTCCATGTCATAGAGGTTTCAACGCAATAGACGGTGCGACAATCGGACACCCGGTCTGTGAGTTGTTAGCCTTTTGGAATAACGCGCTCTTCGTTCTTCGTTGGTGAGAGATTTTCTCTCAAAATCTTCTTCGTCCTTTTCCAAAAAAATAACAGGTATCCAAGAATAATATATTATAAAATCTATTAATTCGTTTTCATAGGAATTCAAATTGGGTTAATTAATTAAGTTGGCTCCACTTAATTAATTCATGAGGTTTGCACAATTAAAAGAGAGGAAGGGTTGACAGCATTAAAGGAGAGGGGGGGGGGGGTGGAGAGACTCTCCCTCATTAATAAGGGGATTTGAGAGGTTTTCCACAATAAAAAATGGGGGTTTAGTCCCAGGTGGTCCCCACCACCGTAACATCTCGCGGGAGGTTAGGTTCAGGTGGGCCCCACCACCATAACCTCTCATGGGAGGTTATGGTCGGGTGGTCCCCACAATTCAACTCCCACAAGGAGGTTTAGTTCTGGTGGACCCCACCTCCAACTTCCACATGGTGGCACAAAAATAAAATAAACTGTAGTTCATTTTATTTTATTATTTTCCACAAAAAACTGAAAAACACTCTTTTATTCTTGACCCACCGTCGTCGAGGTGAAAGTCTCCTTAAGCGAAAACTAGTGCTGTGAGTTCAATGGTGCCTTCAGATTTCAGTTCCGAGCACCGGTTCAAAAGTTATAAAAACTCACTCGTTTGTTTACTAAACGTACCCGAACAAAAATTCAGAAATTTATTCCAGGCACATCGGGCCTTGGAATCACGTGCCGTCAATTTTCATGGACTTTTAAAATTCCCATTTAATTAAAAAAAATTACACGGAAATTACAGGTCTTTAGCTATTTTCTATACTATTATATCTTAAAACTTTTATGATATGAAGTGAAATTCACTTTAAACTTTGAATGGAATAGTTTTTTTATTTTTTAACCTTGAATTTATTCAAGTCCAAATATACTCTCACTAGTCACATAGAATCTATAACCTCTTCAGGATATCATGATAAGATACACAAACCCATTCGTATTTAGGAAATAACTCTTATTTATTTTTTTGGGAATACTTAAAAAATAAACTATTATATCTATATCATATATGGTATTCTATGTGTTTTTAAATTTTAATATTAAGAAGAGTTTTATAAAATATACTACTTTTTATGGTAGAATAATATTTATTTATATTCTTGGATAAACACTTTATATTGGAAAAACTCATTTTATACTTGTCTTGTTTTCAAGATTTTTATATAATTGTATGAATCATAAAACATGTGTATCAAAAAATTTGAATCACATTTATTTAAAAAATTATTGTTTGAAATATCTTCTCAAGAGTAAAATGAGATATACATATTTTTAATTTTTCATCCTAGCTCTAAGTACATCTTGAATACATGTTTTCAATGCAATAAATCCTTTACTCCATTACTTGAAAGAAAAAAAATCTAATTTCCAATCCTAAATCCTTTTATTAAATATGAGATCTTGTATATTTATAACACTTAAATAAATTGAGTAGATTGGGAAAAAATTTATTAAACTCATTCATATTATAAAAAAATATTGGAAACTTTATATAAGTGATTAAAGAATGAATTCTATGGATAGATCTAGCCCAATAGGTGGACCAAGACTCTCTAAGTCATGAAACCAATAATATTGAGCTCCTAATTTGATACTGAGGTTAAGTTAACTATTATTCACTGAAAACGATCCTTATAAATATCATACCCTTTATGCACAACTAGTTCTTGATAAAGACTCTTTAGGTTATATATCATCTTATAGGCATCCATAGTCACATATATTTTATACAACATAGAATACACGGTCACCAGTATGAGCGTAGAGACTTCCACTGAATCCTTTATATGCTCATCATAAAAATCTATGTGTCTTTATTGAATGGATTAACTAATTATCCACTTAGGAAGGGGTTCCTCCAACAAATACAACATTCCTTGTTACTTGGTAACTATTATCAAGTTCCAATACTAGTGATGGATGTTAGTTCAATTTATTTTTTCTTTATACAATATTTATATAAAGTTCAAGATTGATGATTATGATAATTACATTATTTATAATAGAAGCTTGTATTAGAAGTGTTTCATAATTTATAACCACTTGATCATAAATTTTATTAAATTGGATCCTTCTAAAATGATAATCCCTTTGGATTTACCACATATCCATTAGTGGTCCATGATCCATATTGCAATAAGTTATGATAATACTAGGGTTTTTATCTCAATAATTAGTTATCTATGTATGTTATCATGAAAATCACTTTATTATATTCATTTGGTATACTAATCATTATGATTTCTCAGTTAAGTGTAACCAAAAGAAAACACCAACAAAAATGACATAACCACTAGGTTAACCTTATAAATTTCTTTCCTTATATAAGATAATCCAGGGACACCCAACTATTCCATGAAACTACCCTGTTGGATAATTGAGGTCTTGAAAAGTGTCACTTTGGATGGAATCTTATATTTGGTATTTAAGATTTCTTTAAAGCATCACCAATTTAATATAAATCATATTCATATTAAAGTAATAACTATTACATAATATTCAATCTTTATTATCTCGTGTTTTATTTCCTTATGTATGCATGCTTCTAAAAATTTATTTTTGAAATCCCTATTCAATATCGTTCAACCTATACTAATGTGTAACTCTTTACACAACCCATGTTTTGTGTAAATCACCCAAAAATAGAATCTAAAAATATTCATATATATCCAAATGCATCCTATGCCGAAGGTATATGAACTCTTCATTTAAATGATTAAAATTATATGATATTAAAAATATTCACATGAGTATGCCTGGATCCATAAATAACTAACCCTTAACTTTATATAAAAAGGAATAAGCCTCTAGGATAGTGGGAAGTCCGAGCTAAAATCCATCTACCCAAATATAAATTAATTAAGATATAGTCCAATTATTTATTATTCTAAATCTAATACGTATAAACTATTTTCAAAAACTAATTTCCAAATAAAATTTAATTGTAAAATAAGGTCTAGGTAAATTAAAACTAAATCTTATATTTTCATACCTTTCATGTCATGCATGTTTTGAAAATTTATAAGAATAATTTTATCAAATAAATAATTTAAATACATAATATTCACATTTAATAAGCTATTTATAAACATGAATATTCAAAACAAATTAAGAAAATGAATAAATATTTTATTTATTTTCTAAACAGGAGATATTTATTTATGATAAATTCTTAAATTAATTATTACAACACATTTTAATTATTTATGTACATTACATAATATTGAATATAAATATATTATATCCATTTTATAATATAAACTATTTAATATTAATCATTATATGATTTTTAATATAAGTTATTTCATGAAATATAACCATTTTATACTTCAATTTATATTATAGAAACATTTTACATAATCTAAATATCAAATATTAACATTACTTAAACCTTAGACCATATCATTTATCAAAAATATTTTGATAAGAGTTAAATAATTTCCAATTAAGGCTCCTTTAAATTTAAACATTTCAAATTACATATTTTGAAAAATTCATAATAATAAAATATAAACATTTTATGTTTTTCCTTATTTTTTGTAATCTATAAAACTTTTTTAAATTACACTTATAATTTCTATATAAACAATTTATATCAAAATTATAAGTCATTCCATAAATTTTTAAAAGATATTTTAATATTAACTCTTAATATTATAGAATATTTATTTATAAATGTTCCAAAAACATTTAATTAATTAATTATAAATTAATTATAATTAATTAATGTATAAATATATTATATATAATTAAATATCCTTAAAATAACTTTTATTGTTATTTATAAACAATTTATAAATAATAAATCTAAATTCATAATTTAAATTTAAGGAATATAATTTTTCTTTATCAATCGTATTTTATGATTGAGGATAAATCATTGAGTACGATTGATTGTGTTTCAATTCTATAATGGTTTTACCACTATCAGTCATATTTTATATACAATCAAAATATTGTATCCTACAATTAATATGTAAGAGTGTACTCTTAAGTATCATATCATATTTTATCATAAAGGTGATACAAGAATCAATTTTTTATAACCCATGTAACTGTTATCATAAGATATGTTATACTAATGTCATACATTACGACATGTACAATACTATAGGTTTTGCAATGAATCATATTTTGGTGATTATAATTATGAATCAAATTAAAATATTGAAAAATTCTATTTTACAAATGATTTTATGAATTTAAATGCATATATATTGTTTGATACAACCATATGAATTCATATAATATACTAACCATTAATTTAAAAATCACAGGAAATAAATAAACCTTGAAACTAAAATAATCATGAATATGAAATAGAAACCATATGAAACTATAAATGAAGAGTACATACCTTTTACCTTCCAATTCTATTATTAAAGATGAAGTACCTTTATCTGTTCTTGATGATGATCACTAATTAATAACCACAATGTTCATCCCTCCAAGTTGTATCTATAGGAATAAAAAAATCACATAAACACTTTGGTTGGGATTATTTAAACCTTTATGTTATGAAAGTATCTCGAAAGTAATAAGGGTAAAGGGAGATCTTCGGGATGGGGAGTTTCAAGTAGTGGATTTTGGTTAAGTGGATGCTCCCTAATCCATGTATCCCCATAATACCATTATTCATACATTTCAAAAATTTATAAGTAATATCTTTGGTTTTATCTCATGTAATCTATGACTAATTACTCTCCCATTTTTCATCATGATAACTGATGTATTATAGAATTCATATGTTATTTGTTTAATATTAAATAGGATAAAATAAGTCATGTCATTTCCAAGGAGTTTCAATCCATTCAATATTTTAGAATATGACTTATCATATCACACAATATGATATACACAATAGAAAACATACAATATCACCGTATCATTAAAAATGACATGAAACAAAAGTATGTATTAAATAATTTTCATATGGTTTATCATACTTTATGATAAAATCTATTATACTATATTACACCACAAGGACTTAGGGAATATTCATATAAAAAATACCCTTTAAAATTGGTTATTACACATCTAGTTGTGGTTATTAGTGCACTATTAGGTTCCAAGTGTAACAAAAGTGGTATATAAGGAAAACCAAAGTCTACTTTTTTTCATAATTAATGATTAATATGAGATTTACATTTTAATAAATTCCATGATCAAAATAATTGAATAAAATAATATATAAAATTGAAAAACACCAGAACCAAAGTGTAGGATCATCACATATTATTTATAATTAATTTAAGCAATTAAATAATTACACTATGAGAAATTATTTCTTCACTAATGGATATAAACAAAAACTCTTTTTTCATACCATTTTCACATTGTAAGAATCAAGATTAAATTCCCTCCAGTAATGATCCACACATGTTTTATGAACATACGAACAATGCCATAAGAAACCCTGAGTTCTAGCACAAAAGATTTTAAGGATTGCATTGTTTTCCTTTGATCACCCCAATAACTGCTCCAAACAAGGGTTCTATTTGATCTCTCTATAATTGAGAGTGGTGGTAGAGGATGATATTTCTATATTCTTGAGATAATTATTAAAGATGGAGCTCTCTAGGGATTTGAGATGATTCTCTATTGATCTCATTGTGCAAAACAAAAAATGAACTGGCTCTATTAAAAAAATAATATAATTGTGTTTATATATCACTAGGATAGAAAATAATAATAGCGCATGCGTCTTTATTAATCCGGTATTCCTTGTTGAACCCCATGACTATAATAATAATAATACTAATATTATTATTATTTAGTATGCACTAAACTCATGAATTAACTTAAATATTAGTTATTTAAATAATATTCAATAGATATTATTTCTCATCAAACCATTAAACTTGGCCTTCACTTTCCTCCATAACATTCATTGGGACTTGAATAATGACTATTTAATTAATAAATAAATATCACTATATAATTCTCCAATAAATAAATAAATATTATATTCACTAAATAGAAAATAAATATTTATTAAATATTCTTATCACATAATATTCTCTCCAACAACTGGTGATAGAATATATATGATCAAGAAAACATGAACAATTATTCAAACACATATGGTAAAAATATTATTCATCTTGTTAAATAATAAATAATAATATATTGTTTAACTTAGATTTTGGATACAATTAGTGTGCGACCCTATAGGCTTCATTCTCAGTGGAATTAAGAGAAGCGTTCCAAATACCAAGAGTAGCCTCTATAAAAATTACAAGGCACCCATAGAGAAATAAGTTAATGCCAAAATGACATAATACCTTACACAGACACTTACTATATATTATGATACCTTTATTGTGATATCTCCAATCAACCAGGTTTCATTCCGGTGTCATCAACCTATGTTCTCGATGTCTCTTTTATTGAATTTATTGAAATCAAACTTTCCTATAGAACACCATGGACGTGGATTTATTTATTCTATATCATTTCTATCAAAATACATATGATATTAAATTTTTTCGAAGAATTTAAGGGACAAAACCTTTCTCACAATATTCCTTAATACAATATTAATAATGATGTAACCAATGTATCCTACCTTATTTTGATGTTATGTCATAATAATTTTCATCAATACATAAAAGTATGTGACTTATAATACTCATTAATAATAATCTAAAAGTATTCAGATCAACACCCAAATATACAGATAGTAACATCCAATGACACATATAAATGTGAATTTCCTACTGGTAGGTCTCATTCTTAAAATATTCTGCACTAGATATTACCAAGGTCATACAGAGAGGGTGCCTAAAATTCCTATGAGTATCCACCCTTGACATCCTATATTGTTTGTTTCCCTAAAATTATTCCATCTAGATATAGAACACATATTGAAAAATACTATCATGTCACTTTAGGGTTCTCATCATAGTAGGGAACTGCTATGACCATTCAGTGTGAAAACTACACTTGAGACATTATCACATACTATGTTACACAAAAGAATAATAATTATATGATAAGGATTTTATTAATATTAAAAACAATGAATATAATTTATAATAAATTATATTGAAGTTGTTTCTTGGGAACCAAATCCAAAAAACTCCCACTTTCAATAGAGCCAATTACTAACACCCTTTAAGCTTCTAGCTGTCACACAATACTCCGCTTACTAAAACATCACACCTATGAAGAAAATTGCTCAAGAGGTGACACTTATAGAGTTTGTGCTTTATCTGTTGGTGTGACCTTGGCTCTTTTATAAGATCCACTACTATAGTATTATTACAATACACTGTGATGGGGTTTTTACAACTAGGTACCACATCGAGATCTTGGACAAAGATTTATATCCAAATGGATTCCTTGATTGCATTATAAGATGATATATACTTTTAATTCACTATTTAATTAGCGACATTTGGGTACCTTGAATTATTCTATCTCACAAATCCTCCGTTGATATATAAAACATATACTAACTGTGACTTTAAATCATTCCAATCTATCTTAAAACTAGCATATGTATAACCCCTTATTACTAGCTCCTCATATCCTCTATACACTAGGAACAATTACTTAGTTCTTCTCAAATAATTAAGGATATCCTTGAAAACAGATCAATTTTTTTCTTCTAGATAAGCTTGATATATATATACCATGATCAATGCATAGGCAACATCAAGTCTATTGAAGAACATGGAATACATGATTGATCCTATCGCTGAAGTTTATGATATATTACTCATTATCTCTTTCTACTATCGTGTTTAAGAACAAATTTTTTTATAAATATATATACCATGTGACACTAGAAACAATCCCCTCTTGGATTCTTCCATACTGAATATTTTTAGTGGTTGGTAAATATATGTACTTTGACTTAGTCCAAGAAGCCTATTACATCTATGATGAATGATCTTGATCTCTAGAATATAAGATGATTCGCCTAATTCCTTCATAGAAAAACAGATGATTAACTAGTACTTAAAAGACTGTAAGACTAGTATGTTGTTTTCAATAAGTAATATGTTATCAAGATATACTACTAGGATAACAACCACATTCCCACTGAACCCCTTGTAAACACATGGCTCACAAACATTTTTAATGAAACAAAATTCTTTTATTGATTCATAAAATTAAAATTTTCATGACATGGATGCTTGATTTAATCCATAAATGGATAAATGCAACTTGAAAATATTTCCGAAATCACCAAGAGTTACAAAAACTTCTGGTTGTCTCATGTAGACATCTTCCTAAAGGTTCCCATTAAGTAAACATGTTTTGAAATCCATCTTTCAAATTTTATAGTCATGGTAAGCTGCTATATCATGTGGAATTTTTATAGTTTTAAATATAGAAAGTGGTGAAAATGTTTCATCATTGTATATTCATTGAGATTTTTTAAACCCTTTATCCACTTGCCTTGATTTATAGTTATTTAATTTACCTTCCATGTCCAATTTTATCTTGAATACCTATTTTCACCCAACATGATTTACATCAACTGGGGCATCAACCAAAACCCAATATCAGTTCTAATACATGGAATACATTTCACAATTCATGGATTCTTTTCCATCTTGAAATTTTGATCACTCTACTACCTATTTATTGGAGATATGTTTATCATATTAAACCAATACTGTATCACCATCTTTAGTGACTAGAAATCCATATCTCTCTACTTCTATTAACTCACTAGTGCTTCTACATAGTACTCATGTTCTAAGAAATATTTATTCTATGGGGACCCATTTAATTTGTTCCTACAAAAAATCCTATATATCTTGAGCATTAAATTCATCTAATTCAATATTTCTCCCACTATCATTTTTGAGTATGTTCTCCCTCTCAAGAAATATGGCTTGTATGGTTACAATCACTTTCTTGTCTGAGGGTTTGTATAGTTACCATCACTTTACTTCCTTAGGATACTATACAAATATACACTTGGTACCCTGGGGTGATACTTTTTTTCTTTACAAGGTGTTAACAAATTCCTCACAACCCCATATACATTTATTTGAAAATATTGGGTTCTTTCTACTCCACAACTCTATAGTAATTCCATTTTTCTCCTTAGGAGGCACTCAGTTTCATGTGTATTCCACATTTTGTAATGCATACCCCCAAATGTATATTTGAATATTTTCATGATTCATCATTGAACTTACCATGTATAACAAGGTACAATTACTCCTTTCAATAACACCATTCCACTATGTTGTGTAAGGTGGAGTGAGTTGAGATAGAATCCAAAAATACCATAGCAAGTTGATGAACTCTTTATTAAAATATTCACCACCTCAATATTATCTAATCTACTTTATATTTTTACAATTTAATTATATAATTCATTATTTAATTATTTTAATTTTTCAAAGGACTCAGGCTTATACATCATCAAGTAAATATATCCATATCTACTCAATTCATTAGTAAAAGTTATGAAGTAAAAAATAACTACCTCTAAATTATACTAGAAATGGTTTAAACACATCAGTGTATACCAATACTAAAATTGTTTTGCGCCTTTCACCCAGTCCTCTAAATGGAGTTTTTTTCATTTTCCCCTTTTAAATTGGCATAACATCTTTCACGTAGTTTTATCTTATAAGAGTTTAAATAACCGTCTTGATAGATTTTTATCAAATGCTTCTTGTTTACATAACCAATATGGTGGTGCCATAGCTTGGTGTTATATGAGTCATGTGAACATGATTCATTATTTATTTATGATACATTTTTTTCATAATTTAATACATAAAGACTCTTATTAATATTATCCATACCATAAAAAATGTTGTTTTTATAAAGGAAACAAATTTTATTTTCAAATTTTAAAATAAACCATCTATATCTAGGCATAATAAAAAAATTACGTTCTTGGTAACATTTGGTTTATAATAACAATATCTTAAAACCAATATCATTTTTGTTGTCAATGAAAGTCTATAGTCACCAATGGTTAGGGAAGTCAACCTCACACTATTGGAAGCTTGTAAATCCACCTCTCCTATAGAAATATTTCGAAATATACTTTGCTCCTACATTTTAATATACTAATGAACACCAAAAGATTTATATAATATCAAATGTGTACATATTTAAATATTACTATAAATAATGAATGCACCTTTAGATTCCTCTTGCTACTAGGTATAATTCCTCTTCCAATATTAATTCTTGATAAAAGAACAACATACTACTTCCTTTTCCTTTCCCTACCTATGGATCTTCCCCTTCTTGTAAGGATGGTTCTTGGGAACTTTAGACATGTTAGGAGTCTTAGGAAACTCTTCTTGTTCATCCTTTTCTTATTCACCATAAGGGCCGCGCATTTGTCACACCCCATGTCCTTATCCACTTGGATAATTAGAGTAATACGTTTTTAAAGAATCTTCACATTATTTCTCATGTTATAATTAGTAATAAAACTAGATTAAGATTTGGGTAGTGAAGAAAGTATGAGATCTGTGAGAAACTAACCTGGGAATTCAATCATAAAAAAGTATAAGAATTCAGTGTATCCAATACTAATGACTAAATGAGGCCTTGCTGACACCAAGTATCCAAGATTGGTTGTAAATAGAGAATTGGAGATCTGTTATCTCTCTTGTATCGCCTTCTCTTAATAAAGACCCTGAAGGTGAGGCGTCATGCTATAAACATATATGTACTCATTTTGCTTCAAAATCTCATCGATCATAGATGATAAAATAAAACAATGAACATATTTAAAGTCATTAAAATGTTTCTCATAGAGAGATAACTTTTCCTTACTATCCACTTGACTAGGCCCTTCAAAAATAAGTTCTTCCAGCACATACAATTTCCTTTCATTGCATATGATAACGTGTAAACACCTTTTCCACTCATGAAAATTTGTATGAGTGAGAAGGTTATCTTTTTAAAGTACAGATCATTGTGATATTATTGATGTAATTTTTATTATCATTTCTACAAATAATATGATCAGAGTTTTAGTACTTTATATGATAAAATCAAAACAAATAAATATTTAATAATTTTCCACTATTTTATTAAAACCTAATATCCCTAAAAATTGGCTACAGAATATACTATTTCTTGTAAATTATAGTGAAAAGGATATATATTTACTTTCTCATCACCCAGACTTTGGTTGGTCATTCTACTTTTAGGGTTTTAGGTAGGCATTCCAAATTTCAAATGAATTAACACATAGTTCCATGATCTGTTGAGTGGAATCCCAAATACTAAAATCCTAAAATTATATTTACTAAACCTTTACCCCTCAGTTACCCCAAATCCTGATTTGGTAGTAAAATTTTGATGTGAATTTAGTTAATTAAACCCAAAAAATAAAGTTAGAATTCCCTAATAATTAAAATCACCCCAAATTTGTATAGTGAAACACTTTGAACTATGGTTTGAATTTAACTGATGTAGTGGAAGGATATACTGATTTAATATATATAATTGATGGATTTTATCCTTTATGTGTAATTTTTCAATTGTTATATTTATTAATTGAATGTTCATAATAACTGGATTTAATTAAGTGATTGACTATGACTTAGATAATGTTTATTCATAAGTCAATTTATTTTAGTTTTATCTTGTATACATTTTAATTCATTTATTAACGTGATCATGAAAACACATTGATAATTAAATAACCATGAAACTTGACAAAAATAAAATAATAAAGTTGTATGATCATGAGATTTTACTAATGGTTAGTTTATCTAGATGATAATAATCTAAATGTTGACCTAGGGGAAACACACATTGAACCATTTATGGTTTGAGTTACAATTTTCCACCTATCCACATATGTATCTTTCATGGATTGGTTTCACCTTGGCTCCAAACTTAAACTAACTCTAATAGCTTGGGATCTCCATCCATTATATATGCTTTCACGCACATACATGTGAGGGGAACCAAAGGATTGGTTAATGGGTTTACATAAAAATAACCTTGGGCATACAGATCCTCACATAAGGAGAGGAGGGATAACGCATATGCCAACTATTTAATTTAATAATAAATTAAAAGAGACCAATCATATAAAAATGCCTTGTATAGGCTCATGACCATCCACATACATGAAATGAATTACACATTTAATAAAATAAGCATTCAATTAAAATCATTATTATTTAAGATAAATCTTGATCAAATCAATTAATTTCCTTCTTTAATTAATGAAATATTTTATCTCAATTATAATTTCAATTTTATTGGGATTATCATCCTTCATAATTTTAATAAAATTAAATACTTATTAAAAGATTAATTGTGTTAAAAAATGTACCTTGGAGGCAACTTTGTGAGTACCTGTCTAAACTACCCAATGTGTATTATATTCATATACTATTTATTCTTGTGACATGTAGCATACACAACTTATCATGTAATTTAATGGCATTTAATACCAAATTAATTATCATATGGAACACAAGGTATTTATGTAGTATGTTTTTATTCAATCTATGTAGAGTAATAACAATAATACGACTTATATATGATATGAAAATCTGAGAGTTATTCCAAAATTAATTAGAAATTTATATATATAAAACCTATCACATGAAATGTACTATAAAACTAATGACCACACAAAAAACATGTTGAAAAGGTTTAAAATGTATAAAAAAAATAAAATTTAAATTTTACGTAAATTTATAAAAGTACACAACACGTACATTGGAGCTACAGGACGTGTATTGTTCTCATCGTTTATCTAGAACACATGCCTAGGGAATCAGTGTGTAACCATGCCATGGAAAATATTTGAGTACATGAAATTTAAATTAGATATACAACATGTGGTCTCCGATTTTAATGGTCAGTAATCATGTACAAAAGTTACACGATGTGCACAACTATTGATCGTGAACCAGTCCAACTTGGTTTATAAGTGTTATATAATTAAATTAACCACATGTAATAAATACCCATGTCTTGAATTAATTCTAAATAGACTCAGAGTGAATTAAACACTAGTACAAACCATGTACCTATGGGTTACATGACGTGTACTCTTGTGTTGTCTGAATAGACTCCATGACACATATGGATGTGATAATAAAATTTATTTTATTTATAAAAGTAATCGATTTTATTACATTTTCAATAAATAAAGAAGAATAAGTCATATATAAAAACGTAGATTAAATTATGTTTAAGCTAGAATTGAAAAATAATGAAAAATGTATAATTCAATTAATTAGATTTAATTAATTATAAATAATTATGAGACCCCTTTGATATCACTTATAGGTTCTGATCATATAAGAAGAGGAAAATGGGGCATGAAAAACTTTTATTTTTGTTGTGATTGATTATTAAACTGGATTTTACATGATGATAAACACCATGATCAACAAAATTGATTCTAAGAATATAGACAATGGATAAATTTCAGAACCAAAGGACATGATCACCAAATATTATTTAAAATTATTTTAAAAAATTAAAAATTACCTTGTGAAAAATTCCTTATTCATTGATGGATTTGAGAACATCTCTACGTCATACTATTGTATCATTTTCAAAATCAGGAGTAGATTCCCCCTATGGTGATCCAAACATGTTCCAAAAACCCTCAAACATCACCATAATATTCTTAGATTGCTATAATGATAGATCCTAATGCTTGTGTTGTTTTACATTGATCTCCTTGAGGTATACTTCAAGGAAGGGTTCAATTCAATCTCTCTAGACTTGAGAGTGGTGGTGGAGGAGGTTCACACTCTATTCTTGAGAGTTTTCTTAGAGAGGGAGCTCTCTAGGGTTTTGAGAGGATTCACTCCAAATATCTTTGTCAAAAACACAAAATGAATTGGTACTCTTAAGTAAAAAATATAATTTTGTTTATATAACACTAGGGTTAGAAAATAATAATTACACATGCACAATTATTATTTCCATAATCCCTACAGATCCCTATGTTAATAAAAATAATAATAATATTTCTTGAAATGCAATAAACTCATGAATTAAATTATATTTTATTTATATAAATAAAATTCAATATATATTATTTCTCGCTAGACCATTAAGCTCAGTTTTCCATTCCCCATTAATATTTATCAGGCCTTGAATAATGAATATTTATTTAACAAATAAACTTTACTTCATTATTTTCCAATAAATAAATAAATATTATATTCAATAAATAAAAAATAAAAAATTATTAAATATTCTTACCACATATTATTCTCTTGAATAACTAGTGAAAAAAATATATACAATCAAGAAAAAATGAATAATTATTAAACCACATGTGAGAGTAAAAATTACTCAACTTGTTAAATAATAAATAATAATATATTATTAAACCGTGATTCTGGATACACTTAGCGTGTGACCCTTTTAGCATCTTTATCCGTAGAATTAGGTGAATTAGTTGAAAGTCCAAGATTAGTGTCTAACAATACATCAAGAAATCCATTGAGATATAAGTTAATGCCGCAATGACATAATACCTCATATAGTTGCTTAATGTGTAATATAAACCCTTTATCATGATATCTCTAATCATACAGGTTGCATGCTGGTGCCATCAGCCTATGTTCTCTATGTCTCTTTCTTTGAATTTTCATAAATCCAACTAGCCTATATATCACCATGGACAAGGATTTATTTAGGCTATATCATTTCTTTCAAAGGGCCTGATATATCAACTTCTATTAAATAATATAAGGGGAAAATCCTTTCTCTTATTATTTATTAATGAAATATTACTCATGATAGAACCAACAAATCCTACCTCATTGTGAGCATATTTTATCATTGTTTTTGTCAGTACATCAAATTAAATTTCTTATAATACTCATTAATAATAAGATTAAAGTATAATGATCAATACAAATATTCTTAGATATGAACATCCAACAACCCAGATAAATATAGAGTTTTTACTCGATGGTCTCATTCTCATAACATCTTACACAATATATTACCAAGGGTGTACCCCTTAAGAATGTGCCTCAATGTCTTAGGAGTCTTCACCCCTGATAGCCTATATCATTTGTGTCCATCAAATGATTTTATCCCTCTATAGAACATTTTTTAAGAACACTATCATTGTAATAACCTAGACTCTAGTAACCCAGATCTAGTATCTTCTTTATTACATTGGAATAAGATATAAGTAATCATATCCCAATGTAATGAATAGTATAGTAGTATTGGTATATTGGATATATACTTGAGACCTATATTATAAATTAAAAAAAAATTAAAACATTTTTTAGAATATAATTATTCCCTCTATAATATCCTTATAATCATTCATAGTACACTTCCTAGATTCCTGGAAAAGGAAACAAATAATGGTGAGCTCAAATTAACAATAAGGGTAAACATAAACATTAATAATTGAATGTCATCAATGATCATAAGATGTTCATAAATGTATGATTACATAATTAGAGTACATGATAGAATCCTATAAAAAATCATACCCATCAATATTTAGATCATCAAACATGAAAATAGAGTGTAAGGTATTATAAAAGGAAAGAGTTATAAAAATAAATAATCACAAGCCATGTGATCTCAATCATGATAAATGGAAAAATTATAGACCCATGGAGTGTACAACTAACATTTTTTTTATTTTAGAACATCTTCATCATAGAAAACTTATAGAACCCTTATAGAACCATTATAAATGTAATAAATACATAGTCAATTTCCAATATAATTTTTTGGAGAACATAATGATCACCTAATACATTGGGGTGCTATCTTGGTGCACCCATAATTTAGGCTATATCAGGATAACCCATCACTATCTTGATACACCCATAATATAAAAAATTTATAAGAACTAAAACTTTAATAAAGTACATGGAACTTGAATTTATTCATAAAATCCATAAATAAACCATTATCCCTTTTTTATAACATGATTAATTCATAAAAAAGAAACATGTTCCATAATAATCTATTTGAAACATGATTAACCCATAGAAAAGAAGCATATTCCATAACAATATCTTTGAAACATGATTAACCCATGGGAAAGAATATGGTTACATAAAAATATCTCTGAAACATGATTAACCCATGGAGAAGAATTAGGTTCTATTAAAATTTCCTTAAAACAATCTTAATATATCCTTAGAATGAATGAGAATTGTATCTTTACAAAATATTCCCATTGGAACATAAGTATCAATAAGAGTTTTTGATGTTGATGAATGAGAATACCATTAAAATATCATTAAAACAATTTGTAGGTAAATGACCATTTCTTTTATAAAAATCACTTTTTAAAAACTAAAATTTCACAAAATATTGCAAAAATACTTTTCTTTGAATTTTTTTTTGGAAACTTTTACGATAAACTTTTAAAATAATTTAAAATATTTCTTGAGGAAAATATCCTTTCTATTTAAAAAAACTTCTTAAAACATTTTAAAAATCCTTTTCCTTGAAAAAATCCTTGAAAACCTATTAAGGAATCACCAAAGATAATAATATTTATGATGGTGGAAAATTTTATTCACATTATATAAATTAATACAAAGATACCTTTCACATTTTCGGTAAAAGAGAAATGTGAAGTTTTTGGAAAACAACATGAATATTATTTTCATTTTTTTTAAAATAAAAATTCAATAAATGTTTTATTAATAAATCATTTTAATAATTCTATTTTTTTAAATTTTTGTAGAAAATGTGGTTTTTGAATAAAAAGGGGTTTTTACATAAGAGATAAATAAATAAAATTTTTCTTAAAAATATTTTTTCAATTATTTTAAGTAACAATGAGTGGAATACTCATATTATTATTTGAAAAAATCATGAATAACCACAGTATAAGAAACTTCTTGAGAAATATTTTGAGATAGATAATAATATTTTCAATATTGGAGACTTAATTATAAACAATCATGAAAAATTATGGAATTATAACAAAAACCTCTTACAACTTTGGTAACTTTGAATCATAAGACCCTAAAAGGGATAAAATTATACTAAACTTAAAATATCATGAGAATAAATAAATACATGATATTAAATTTCCAAGGGAATATATATATACAACTCATAAAAGATGATAGGTTCATAACATGACATAAGTATCAAAGAAGTAAAATTGATAAAAAAATCCATTAAAGATTTAGCAATATTTTGAATCATAGTCACCGATAAAGAATAAAATAAAATGAAAATTTAAATATCATGAAAATAATGAAATTAATGATATAAAATTTAAAAGTGTCACTATATACACTACAAAAAATAAATTAGTGGTGAATTTTCATATTTACCCCAGAAATTAAAGAGAATAGAAACCCCTTACAAAGATCGTATCATTGAAGTAAGGATTAATTGATGAAATGATTAAGTGAATCAAATTTAAAAATTTATAAAACAAGTTTAAATAACACATAAAATAATCAAATGTCATTACCCACATAATCTTATCATGAAATATTCAATGTTGCATAAGTTTAACCCAAATGAATGGAAATTGACTTAACAAATCCCATACCTCATGCTTATTTTTGGTTGAATGTGATTTAAAATCACCTGTAATAGTTTTAAATATGATATTAACATATAAAAATACCATATTCATATTTATAATATCATATATGATCCTTTTATATCATCTTATCACTCGTTCATTAATAATCATTCATTATTTTCATTGGTTTATGTGTTAATTGCCTTGTTTTCTCATTTTTATTTTTGTCATGAATGTTATAGTTCTTATGGATATTATATAGTTACATAATATATAGAATAATAATTAAATAATTATCATATTTAAACATCAATTATACTTTTAAAACCAATAAAGAAATATGTTTATGAAAAATGAAGTACATTACGATCGTAGATATGATATGCCGTACACATGCATGAGTAACATTTCCATTTTTCAACAACCATTATGTAAAGATGATAAGTAATGTTTTATATTTCCATAATTATAATAATATCATATATAACACATTTTTTCTTTAAATATACTTATATATATATCATTCATGTGGTGTGGTGATGAAAAGAGAATCAATCGCTTCGTAAAGCCGGTAGTCAACACGTACACGAATGATGTTATCATTTTTTAGTGTAAATAAAATAAAATGATATATTATATTTTAATAATTATAAATATTTCATTAATATCATAATTATTTTATTTATATCACATATACTCATTAAATACATTCCATATAAAGTGTTTTCGAATAAAAAATCACATCGCTTTGCGAGGCAGTTGTCCGCTGTACACATGAGCGACATTATCGTATCCCCTAAGGAATGGAAGGAAAAAAAGTTATATATGATATAATGAATCCTAAGGTATTATAATTTTATAAATATAATATATATTTTATATCCCTCATTATACCCAACCATGAGAGGTGGTAATGGAAAAACAAATGATATCAGTTCGTGAGGCAATAGTCCACCGTACACACAAATGATGATTTCGTAACCCATTCGATGGAAGTGGAGATGGTTGGTGGTCCTGAAAGTAACCTAAAACATGTAATTATATTTATTGTACTGATTTTATTATATATTAATGGTTTAATAATAATTTAATTAGGTGGAGTAATAAATAAAATAAAAATTCTTGTTGAAGAACATTACCTCTTTTTTAGGTAACTTCTTTTGGTTTGCACCAAAGGACTTATTTGGTTTGATTTATGCCAAAAATAAGGATTATAGGATGATATTAGGGAATTATATAAGTTATTTTTGTATTTATTGTTTGAAACAAATGGGTTTTAATATGTGAATTTAGGAGGATAGGGGGTGGCCTTTTATAATTGAGTTGAGTGACACACTTGTAATATTTGAGAAGAACGAATTCCACCCATGTTTTTTTCAAGTCACAAGGCTCTAATAATATACCATTATCAATAATATAATATATAAGTTATAAATATGAACATAAAATATATTTTATATAATTTTTAATTTCATTTTAACCCTTATTATTTTAGTTTAACCCACGGTAAATTCATTTTTACATTAACTGCGATAATTAATTTTTATTGTTTTCACTATTAACTTTGTTAAAATATTAAGTTTAAATTATTATAAAATATTAATTATTCTTATTAAAAATATTTAATCCATTTACCAAATTCAATTAACATAATTGTAAAATTTTAATATAAAATTTGTCCCATAGACATGACGAAAAAATGAGGTTTCAAAGAGAAAATATTCAAAAGTTTACATTATTTTAATATCAAAATAAAAATGTAAAATGATTCCAATGGACAAAATTGGATTTATATATATAATTTAACTTATTTTTATTTAAAACCAACCCAAAATATAATTTATATTTATAAATAATTTAATCTAAAAGACAGTTTTCAATTAAAATTTAGTATTTTTTATTATTCATTGAAAAAAGAAATATTTCAGAAAAATACCAAAAATTAATCCCAAGATAAAATTGATATTATGATTTGAAAAATTGATATAATTTTATAAAATAAATTTTATAAAAGTTGTAAAAATGAATTTTAAATTATGTGCGTGAGGCGTGACTAAACCATCTTTTATAAAAAATACATCTTTTTAGAAAACATTTCTTTTTTTCTTTTAATTTATTATCATTTAATTTCTAATAAATATAGAACCATGTTTTTAATAATTTAGTTATTAATATTAATATCCTCTAATTTACTTGTTTTGGTTATAACACTATACTATATTATGGTTCATTTCGACTCGGGGTTGCGTGTTTCGTAAGATATCAATGAGGTTAAATTTATTTAAAAATAAATATATCATAATGTTTCAGGTTGTTACATTATAGTCAAAGATCATTTTTCCATGTATTTTAGACTATCAAACATTTTTTTATTTTACAAACTCATGGTGTTACATCCTACCCCATTTAATAAATTTTGAACTAACAATTTGAACTTTATCTCAGTAATCAATGGATGGACATTTGAAAATACTTTTTTTTAAACCCACATAATAAAAAGGGTTATAAAACATCTTCTTAAAAAAAGTGAAAGGTTAGTACAAGGTTCATATGAAATAAAACATACTAGGTTTCCAAATAGAATAACATTGGTGGGAAGAAAATATTTGTATATAGAATAAAATCATAAGTAATTATACAGAGTGATTAAGGTCATTTATCACAAGAAAGGGAATGATCAATGGAAAGTTAAGGGTATCAAAACCATAAATATGTGATTATTTAAATTACCATTTGATTCATCATATATGAATGTAATCATATAATAGTTTTATTTTTATATCCTTTTCCTAAAGGTGAGTAATTATTTTACTGTCTAAGAATATAAGGAAATATAATTACATGATATGTTTTTATTTCATAAGAACAATTTCATCCTTTGGTTGTGCTTCGATCAATTCCCAATTGATCCCTTAATCTAAGAAATGAATATCCCAAAATAAGTTTTTATGTGTAAAGAACTGGAAATAACTTTTAACAGAATTTGGATCCATAAAATACTGACAAGTCTTTCCATTTTTCAATAAATATTTTCTTAAAAACAATATGGTTTGCACAAGATATCCAATATAATAAATTAATCTTTAAAACTCAAAAGTAGCAGCATTGATATTTATTTTTCAAAATTTTAACTAAAAAATTGGCATGTTAACCCAAACATCATGTATGATATTAGTAGGCTCTAAACCCTTATGATCATTTGATCATGGGCTTAAGACCAGTGGAATTTCCAAATACAATAGGTTTTACCCTGAATGAAAATTTTCCTTTCTCTAAACTATATTAATGTAATTCCTATAATATTTCTGAAAAAAACTTGAGTGAAATCCTTGAAATAAAATTAATCAAAGTTAACATTTTTCTTAAAAAGTCTAATAATCTTATTTGAAAATTATTAAAATTTCATTAATGATTATATTTACCCAAAATTTTATCAATATATTTATATGTTTTTGAAATGTAAATTAATTATTCCTAAAATAAATTTTCCACTAAAACTTATAATTGCCAAAACTTTATCCTAAAATATCCTTAATCATGGTAGAATCCCATCACATAAAACCAAAAAATGGGTTTTATGACATTGAACTAATGATCAATATTAAAATAATCAAACCATTATGGTATCCATAATTCTTATGTTAATGAAGACATATACGCTTATGAAATTTAACATAATCATTAAATGTATCAGGATTATTATACCAAAATAACATTAGTAAAAATAATTCTACAATATAATTATTAAATCCCAATAAATACTTCAACCATTTTATTTCAACATAAATCGTTCCCTGGTCTTGTGGTTAACCTTTAAAAGTGGTAATTAACTCAGATTATTCCCTAGTTCTCCACATTTTAGACAATAAACTATAAATGGATCCATAGGATGAGATTTATTTCGTTCTATTACACTATTATATTTTCCTCAAAAATTATTTTCCTTATTCCATTCTTTTCCAAACATAAATAACTTTCACATTCCATTAAGTCACTTTCTTTTCAATCGAAGACACCTTAGGTTTAACCTAGGTCATTTTTTCATCATATATTCAAATACGTCATAATAGTTTGTGAAGAAAATGTATCCAAATCATATTCCCAAGGAATTTTAAACTAGGTTCATAGTTATGACCATTTTCATGCAACAAAGGATGATTATGTTAAGAAAAATGCACCCTTTTCAAAGTTATTACCCATAGGTTCATCTTTTCCAAAACCATGTTGACTTATAGTATCTAGAAATTGATATATTCCAAGAAAAAACACAAAATATTTACATTACTAAAACTTTAGGAAGTTATTCCATAATTATCCTCAAATTATATCATAGGGTTATGATCTATAATCTATGTTTTCCTAAATCTAGTTCTCAAGGTGTTTTTTGAACTTCCTTTAATATCAACTATAATGGCTCCGAATCTAGTAACTCAGAGCCGTAGTTTTATTTATTAAATTGGAATAAGTTATAAGGAATAATATCCTAAAGGGCCGAATATTTCATGAATATAATAATTAATTCATTTATATAAAATATAATCCTTAACTAAATTCCATGTAAAGTGTTTGTGAATGATGAATCACACTGCTTCGTGAGGTGGTAGTCCACCACACATACGAGCGATGCTGTTGTATCCCATACAAAATGGAAAGTAAAAAAGATAAATATGATTTAATGAATCCATAAATATTATTTTGTTATAAATATAATATATATACTTTATATAAATCATCATACCTATCCATGAGTGGTCGTAATGAAAAAAACATCAGTTTATGAGGTGGTAGTCCACCATACACACGAATGATGATTTGAGAACCCATTTGATAGAAGTAGAGATAGTTGTAGGTCATGAAATTAACATAAAAAAAATTTAATTATATAGATGATAATGAGTTTATTATATTTTCATTGTTTAATTAAAATTTATGTATGTGGAGGAGGATATAATATAAAAATGCTCATTGAAGAACACTACCTCTTCTTTGGGTAACTTCTTTTGGTTAGCAACAAAGGCCTTCCTTGGTTGGATTTATACCTAAAATAAATATTCTAGGATAATATTAGGGAATTACAGAATTTATTTGGTAATTTTTTGGATAATAAAAAGGGTTTTTAATATGTGAATATGAGAGGAGAGTGGGTGACATTTTATAACTGAGGTGAGTGACACACTTGTAATTTTTGGAAATAATGAATTACACCCATTTTTTTATGTGAAAAGGATAAAATAATATAAAATTATAGATAATTAAAGTTATAAATTCAAAATATATCCTAAAAATATATTTTAGACAAGTTGTTAGGTCATTTTAAACCTTATATTTTTAGTTTAACCCCCAATAAATCCATTTTAATATTACCAACAATAATTGTTTTTTATTATTTTCAATATTAATTTTGGCAAAAAAATAATTTATCATAATATAAAAGATAAATTATGAGGATTAAAAATATACAATCCATTTACCAAATCAAATTTTTAAAATTGGTAAAATTTAATTTAAAATTATTCTCACATTTGTGACGAGAAAGCGGGTTTTCAAAGAAAAAATGTTTAAAAGTTTACAATGTTTTTATATAAATACTAAATATGAATGTAATTATAATGACCCAAATTGGATTAATATATAAATATAGTTTAACTAATTTTACTTTAAATCCAATTTTAAACATAATTTAAAATAAAATTCAATTTTCAATTAAAATTCATTATTTTTTACGATTCATCAAAAAATGAAATATTTAAAGAACATTACAACAATACACTGTAATATGAAATTTAAATTATTATTTAAAAAATTAATTTAATTTTATCAAATAAATTTTCTAAAAGTGGTAAAAATTAATTTTAAATTGTGTGTGCGAAGCGTGACTAAACCTTTTTTTTAGAAAAAAATTTATTTTTTTCAGAAGAAATTTCTTTTCCATTTAATTGAGTATTATTTTATTTATAATTAATATAGAGCCATAATTTTCATAAGTTAGTTAGTAATATTTATACCCAACAATTTAACGTTTAGGTTATAATGGTATATTATATTTTGGTTCATTTTGAATGAGGGTTATTTTTTCCACAAGTTATCGAAGAGATTAAATTTGTTTAAAAAGTAATATATCATAGAATATCGTGTTACATTATAATATAAGATCATTGTTTCATGTAACTTTTTCTATAAAACATAATTTTTTTATTTTAACAAATCTTTGTGTTACTGTTGTGGAACTTCTGGGTTCTAATCACAGTAGGGAACTACTATGACCTTTCATTATGATAACTACTCCTAGGACATTATAACATACTGTGTTATATATAATAATAATCATGATATTATAATAAGTTTATTAATATTCAAAAAAATAAATACAGTTTATCATAAAGTACACAAAAGTTGGTTTTAGGGCATCAACTCCAAAAAACATCAACTGTTATTGTTGTATTAACATCTCATATTGTTTCATGAGTTAATCATTTTATTTAAAAACTATTTCATATTATTATTATTATTATTCCATATAAGTTCTTAAAATTTGTATTTATTTCCTTTATTCATTCCATGGAATGAATCCGTGATCATTCATTCTACAAATAGTCTCATAGAGAGGCTTTGCAACCCACCCCTCTAACACATACATAATGTCGTGGATGATGAAAACCCACTAAAAGTAGATAAAATTCACTTATAGAAGATGAAAAATTATGTTTCTAAACCATATAAAAAGTGGATTTACATTATTATGTTTTTTAAGTATAAAATAATAAAAAATTTCACTTCTTAAATACTTACACATTTATCACATTTTTTCAGTTTTCATATATAAGTTGACCCTTTATGTTTACTTGATCCTAATTCCACACAACATGTCATGTAATGGAAATGGTATCAATCTCTAATCTATTAAAACAAATCACAACACAATTTTGTAAATCAATTTTGGTATTATTCTTTCACAAATCCCCTCTACTAGTACTACTCCTAGGTTGAAAATGAAGAGATTGAGTGACCCTGAATCCCATATCTAATAATACCTAGGTTGACGACTAGAACTGAGGGTATAATACACAAAATGTGAGGAATCAACCTCAATTTATAAATTTATGTCATGAGATAAGAGAAAAAACTAATCAACATCAAATAATATAAAAACAATCAAGATATATATAAATAAATATAACAATTGATTTCATGAAATACAAGAAAAATATCTAAAATAAAATCCAACCACTCCTAAGCAACATATACCAAAAAATATGCATATCAAATTTATCCATGTCCATTTTGGTCACCAAAACCTTACAAATAAAAAGTAAGTTATATAGGGGTGATCATAACATGTATAATCAGTAGGATCCTCATTATGAACACTCTTTCAAATGTGAGAAATGAATATTAATGCTCTAGTGAGTAAAAGGTTGATCCAAATGCATTTAACATGTAAACTACCCATTCCCGGCCTCCCTAAGTATCACTCACCAAGTATCACAATAAATTATTATAAAATAATATAAGAATAATAGAATCATAGGCATGCCAAAACCACTTCTATAACCACCCTTGTCTTTATTATGAATTAATTAATGATTTATTACATAAGGACACACATAATACGACCTAGAATATCAATAAGTCTATTTTATTTAATAATTTGGTACATTTCATAACAAATTAAAATAGGGGATACATCATCATTATTGAAAACTTATTCAACATGCTCATATTATTTTATCATTCTTAAATCCGTATGGGATAACCTGGGGACATATATAGGGAAGGGGTGATATATAAATCCTATTCAGGGAATAAAAAATTCATAACATGAAGAAGGTATTAAATGATAGATAATAGGGATATTAATGAGACCTAAAAAGGGTGAGAATCATAAACATGAACAATGAGGCATGATATATCATGATAAAATAAAGGAAACATTAGCATGTGGGAAAACATTATAAATAACATCATAAGAATAATTAAAGGTTAAAAAAAAGAAAACATAACAAAATTTTCTTACTATAACATATTGTGCACCATATATGGTATCTTATGAGACTAAAACATTACCCAATTTATTGGAGTGCGATCTGGGCACACCCATCCTAATCATATCATGTACATTTATAAGTGTGCCACATAGATCGTATACGTAAGAACATATTTCATGAAATTTAATCTCATTATAATGTAGTGTGGATTACATAAATGTAAGTATCCAATCAAATCATTATAAGTGCATAAAGGTGAACAACCTTGATAGGAAATGTGTATGGGTATTCACTACAAAATTGTTTGGCATGGAAAATCACATTAAAAGTTTGGTTGCATAAGAGGGGAATATAAATGTTAATGGGAGGTATTAATGAGAGTGAATTGGGGTTTATCATAATTTATAAATCATAATGTAGTTAATGGGAATATGGAAGAACATATCCTAACATTTTAAATTAGAGATAAATGACACAAGTTAATGAAGATACTTGAATAAAGAGGAGAAAGATAGAATCCCTTACCTTCAGAGAGTGATGAAAAAACTTTAAGAGGGGATTATTGAGAGATTAGGGAACCTTGGGAGGAATCTAGTGATGGGAGGGTAGATTAAGTACATGCTACAAGGTTTTTTAGTGAAGAGGAATGGGATATTGGGTTGGTTTATTTAGGAAAAGAGAGGGGATTTATTTATAATTTCTCAAACTTAGGTTTTGGAATTAATATAATAAAGTAATAAAAAAAACATACCATGGTTTTTTCCTATATTTTTTCCCAATATAAGTGGTTTTTATTTTTTTATAAATAAAATTTCCAAACGTATTAAAATATTATTCTTGGTGAAGTGGAAGTGAGTCATGGTCTTAAAGAAACGATTAAAACATTAAAATATAACAAAGATTTTGGTTGATTCATAAAGGATTTATAAAAATAATAAAATAACATAAAAACATAATTTTAAAGTGAAAAAATATATTTGCATGTAGATACCTTTTATAAAATTTATTACATCACTTTTGGGTCATTATGATGTCATAATACACACCATATATTTATACCATATTTAATTTGCACCTGAAAATTCGATTGTCTCAGAAAATTATGAAAAATTCACCATTGGAAAATTTCAACAAGATGATTCCAAAAATAATATTTATTTTTTCAAAATAATTTTATAAATATTTTAATTTTTAATTTTGAAATATAATCTACATTTATTGAGAAATGTTGAGTTTTTTTGATAATAATAGTTTTCAAACACTTATAAAAATTACATTTGAGATCATAAAAATTATATTATCATTTAAATTTAATAATAATTATTTAATAATAATAATATTTTATTAAAATAGTATTTATTTCAAAAATCCATTAATGCATCAAAATAAATGTCTTAATTGAAATTTCATATTACCCAAGAAAATAATTTATGTTTAATGCTATCAAAATAAATATAATTTATAATGTAAAAATAATAATATGAAAATATATTCATTATTATATATAGTATATATATTCATATTATTAGGGTCTTAATGCATATCCCTTTATACACTAGAAAATTCCCAAAGCATATATGTCTTGAGCTTCACACTCCTCTTATGAGGTGTCTATAGATTCTTGAAAATCAAAAAACTAGTTGCTAGTCAAAGATCTGTAGCTTATTGACCACCATATACCAAAAGCATAGGAGGATGCTTCTATGGGAACACACACACGAGCTCTGTCATAGATGAGTTAGGCTATCGGGATCCCTAAAAAGTCTTCATATATCATAAGAAACCATTGAGTAACTGTTCCTCAACATCTATATCTAGTATAACCATTGGTGCCTAAACTATCACTATATGAGGATCTATTGGTACCGCATGGACCACCACCTCTAGATGATGGTTGTGACCACCCAAATGGAGTACAACTGGAGGTCTTCATGGTGTCATGTCTCAATAATTCCAAGTACACTCCTTTGAAAAGACCGAAAACCAAAAGATCACAGATAAAAGTGCAGGAATGGTCAAATCCTTCCTAGAAACAAGACACACCCCTCTACATACTTCTAAATATAGAGATGGGTAATAAAAAAACCATAAAAATTATTAGAGTTACTGCCTACTAGCCAATATAAATCTTGGCCTAGGTTAAGTTCTCTATTTTACAATTTCCATTTCATTTAAATTCATATTCATATCACATTTTATTTCAAATGGTTGAACAAAATGGATCACCACTTCTGATCCATAAAGGACCATACAATTTATAAACTAAAATATGGTTTCCACTTAATCCAGTCTATATCAAATTCCACTCCATGCGACCAATGGTCCATGAATCAACATGCCATAGTTTACTACATAGGGTGTTTCCTATAACCTAATAAAGAAAACACTATTTATGTTATGGAAGGAACTCTAAGTACCGACTATGTTACTCAATTCTCAAAAAAATTTATTTGTCACAAAACTAGAATATAATTCAAGGAACACATAAATAAAGACATATAGTCCAACAATACACCCTATATGGCACGTCATAATGCACGACATGTGAATTCTAACAAGTGACTAAAATGATGCATGAGATGGAAATACCTTAACTCATCAGGCTTTGATGAAATAAAATACTCAATGATATCAATTATAACATCAAAATTTAAGTGCATTACTTAACTATGAAATCAAATAAACCACAATAGAAAACATCTAAAAAATAGAAATTTCCATTTTAGGAAATTTGGATTTTCCCTGTACATGGGTTAGATATTCATAAGAATATCCTATTACCAAATTATAATCCTTCTCAATCTTTATATGTTTTATTAAAATAGTTAAGTAACTATAAAAATAAAATTCTCTGATACCACTTTGTAATTTCCTGACTCGGATGCCACTAAATGGTGTTCGGAGCCGATAGGTCACATGGGCTCAAGTGCGCCTCCCTACATGCCAGATGCTTCCAACTAGAGAGAGGTCTAAGGTAGTATTTGTGGGGATACTTTCCTCATGTCAGAGTGTGACGCAATAGAACATCATATATATTAATAGCAGAAGCATAATATATATCACTGATATAAGATAAACATCCAAATATCTATAATAATGAATAAAGCAAAGGGAGTATCATATACATATGATGACCATGCCATGTATCTACAAAACTGGGAAAATACATATAAATGAAATCTAGTACAGTACACGTATCAAAAACTACACAAAGGCCAAAAGGAACTGTCTTCATATATCATTATGAGCCTAGCTCGGTTCTATGATCCCATGCTCTTAAAAAATGAACAATAAATCATTATAAAGTGGGTGCTTTCCATGGTCCCTACCTACATCGATGAAGTTTGTTTGGGTACCCAACAACAGCTCAAATAGGTTATGAGATATCACTCAGTAGGCCACCACTAACGGTTTCTATAACAAGTCTAGTATGTGTATAAAAAACTAAGTAGTGTAAAATATATATATATCATAGGTATAATAGTAATGAATGTAAAGTGCATAAGGATTATGTGATAAAAGTTAGTGATACTGATGAGAGAAAAAAGGCTCCATTCAAACAATAGTCAATCTCCCATAAACAAAGGAAGATATAAAAATAAATAGGCTTGATATAGTCGATTCTAACAATTGTAATATGATACCCATACTAGGGATATCTTTAAAACATTCCTATATACCCAAAATGGCCTTACTATTTAATCTAGTGCATAAAATCCATCCCAACCACACCGTATAATCAAAAGTTTCACATAACATCCATGCCTTGTATTAAAAAGTGACAGACCATGAAGGGCCATCTCCAAGGTATAGAAAACCAATGAATCCTCATTGAGTCCCAGGATCATATTGATGGAAACTTGATAAAGACTTGGGTGGAGTCCAATGAGCATGTTAACAGGGCATGTCCAATACAATTTCAAGACCGATGTATCTAAGGGGTAATAAGGCCCAAGGCATTCAACAGAATGAAGATCCTATGAGTAAACAGGTCCAAGGCATACAATAATCTTGAACTTCTCCCGTAAAAATTTTAGATCATGATTTTGTTTATGGATCCCATCTTGGGATTGGTCAAGTTTAAAGACCAGTGATACTATCTCCCTCATAAGCTTCAATAAATGGGCTTTATATGGTACGATCATACTGGTTGATACCATCACTTCCTTTTTCTATGTCAATTGGTTTTTTCAAAACCCTATATTTATTCTAATTATAATATCACTATTAAATGACTATATTATCAATGGTTATGATGATTAATAGTCTTTTAAATATGATAGGATATAATAAAAAAATGAAGTGCATGTGTTTTTCATTACCATAATTCATAATAAGTAATTCAATTCAATCACAAAGAGAATTTTATTTATAAAATTTCAGGTCATTACAATCTAGATCCCTTCAGAAATTTCACCCTTGAAATTTTCATTTCACACACTAAAATAGATGAGGGTAATTCTATTTCATCACCTCATCTAGTTTCCACATCACTTCTTCAAACTTATGGTTACTCCATATCACTTTAACTGGGTTCATTGTCTTATTTTGTATAACTTTGTCTCTATGATCTAATATATTTACCAAATTCTCATCATATGGAAGATAATTATCCAATAGTACCACCTATGGATTTAGAAAATGTGAGGGGTTTAGTAGGTAAATTCTCAAGAGGGATACAAGCAGCACATCATGTAGTTGAGATCGGTTACGTGGGAGTGATATTTGATAGGACACTATTCTGATGTGATCAAGGATCTCAAAGGGACCAATATATCTTGGACTAAGCTTTAAATTCTTCCAAAATCTCATGAATTTATTCCATGAAGATATGTTGAGTAATAATTTATCTCCAACCTAAAACTATAGGTCTCATAAAAAATTATTAGCATATCTCTTCTATCAACTCTGAGCATCCCTAATGTGAGAATAAATGGTCTTGATCTTTTTCAACATTTCCTCAACTATTTCAGGATCTAGAAGTTTGCGTTCACTACCTTTATCCTAACATGCAGGTGTTATGCACCTCTTCCAATAGTGGGATTCAAAGAGATATATGTGGATACTTGATTAGAAACTATTATTGTTTGAGATCTCAACCAGAGGAAGATATTGATCCCATCCTCCTTAGAAGTCCATTGAGTATCCTCTAAACACGTCCTTGATTATCTAGATAGTTTACTCAGACTAGATATTAGTTTGAGGGTGATGAGACATTATGAAGTTCAAATCAGTATTTAGATAATGTTAAAGACTCTTCCTGAACTTGGAGGTAAATCTAAGATCTCGATCAGATACAATTGATAGTGGTATTCCATGTAGCCTCACCACTTGTCGAATTTATATCCTTGCAAGTTGTTTGAGTGATAAGTCCTATCGAATTGCAATGAAGTGAGTATCATTTATAAGTTGATCGACCAAAACCCATATCTCATTATATAATCTTTATGTATTTAGGATATTAGTGACAAAGTTTATGAATATGTTCCCCTATTTCCATGTAGGTATAGGTAATGGTTGCATCATCCTCTTGTATTTTTTCCTTTCATCCTTCACTTTCTAACATACTAGAAACATTAATGTATATTTTGTGATATCCTTATTCCTATTTTCCAACCAATAATTCTCTCAGATATATCAATACATATTTTTTCTCCACATATGGATAGAGAAGGTCAATCTATGTGCATCATCTAACATCTCCTTCTTTAACTTACGATTTGATTGTATAAATAGTCGTGACCCAAATCTTACTACTCAATTAATTTTGAACTCTAAGGATTTACCTCTTCTTATTTCTTCCAAATTATTATAAATTTATATATTTTCTCTTCGAGCATCCATTATCTTCTCCAAAAGGGATGGTTGAGAAATCATTTGTGAAAGGATTGATGATGTTCCTTCCTATAAGAACCTAGTTCTTAATTTCAAGTATGGATCATTATTTCGAGTTGTTTTGAGGAAAAAGGGAAGAATAATTATTTTAACTACACACCATGTACTATGGCATCACATCTACACTGTGTTTTGACCGTGTCACAACTGTTTACACGACCTTATAATGATGTGGTAGGGTCGCTTAAGGTGGGACCCGATAAATGCCGATACACGGTGTGTATCTTTAAAGAACACATCATGTACTTTTATTTTTAATTGATATATATGAGCAGGGCCAAATCTTATTTATGGATCATTCTTCTTCTAACCTTGGTTCATCCAAGAGCAACCGAGAGAAATTATTATAGTCTGAGCCACCGATTCTCCATCCATGGTCCGATCCGAACTCCGGTGGGTGAGTTGGAATTCCACTAATGAGTTCTTCCTTCTTCTTGATCCTCTCATCCTGATTTATCCTCTCTCATGAGTTATCTAGGGTTGAATGATTTTAAACTTTTTTATATCTACATCGTTCTAGGCTAATTCAAGGGCCGATGTTCAAGAGTGTTCACCGTACAACATCGAGGTAGGTGGTTTGTTCCTTTCTTTGATTGTCTTTGGATTATATATGCTAAAAGTGCCGAATACCAATGTTTAGGGTAATGGGGGTTTTGGAATTTAACCCTGTTTAATACCTACTATAGTGGGCTTGGTTGAGAAAGGGGTTATTGATTATGAATAAGGGTTTATGTCTTGATTATGGGTGTGTTTTCCCATGTTTTATTGATTATTGTCCGTTGGGTATAGAATTATTTTTAGGCTTACTTTGTTTTCCATGCCTCGTGTTGTTAGGATTGAGATAATATTTATTTGAGATGCATGTGATTCACATTGAGAAAGTATGACCAAGGGGAATTAATTGTGAGATCTTCCCGAGGTAGGGTCATTTATGTATGAATTGTTGTTATGTTGACCTAGAGGTACTGACTATGAGAGCTGCCGGGTGGTTATTGACCAGAGGGGTTAGACCGTGAGATCTATCTAGAGGGTCATTATTAAATTAATTTTGTAACATAGGGAATTTATTGTGAGAGCTACTTGGGATCATTATATTTTATTGTTTCTATTCAGACCAAGGGGGTATTGATCATGAGAGCTACCTAGGAGGTTGTTTGTATCTGATTAGTACCATGTGGGACCAATGGGTTTAGACTATGTGAGATTTCCCAGAGGGTCATTACTTTACTGAATTAATGATATGTTAAACCAAAGGGGTCAAACTATAATAACTTTCTTAGAGGGTTTCTTTTGAATGATTGAATGATTGTGACGGGTTTTCCAAGCCAATGCACAAGCTTGGACTCGGTCTTACTTGATTTTTTAGATAGTCTTTTGAGACGTCTACTTGTTGTCATTATACAAGGGGATATATAGATTAGGATAGATCTAGAGGGTCCACTATTCAACTGGTAGAATAATTTATAAATGAAAATTAATGTAATTGAAAATTGTAGGATTGTTTACTTTTGAGTACTTCATAGATTATTGTTTCATTTCTACATATTACCTGCTATATTTATTCAATGACAGTTAGGCACAAATATTTTGGTGGTTTCCTACTAGTATCCATCTCACACACTATTTGGGTCATGATTTTGGATCCAAAATGATTATATGGTTGTATGTATAGATAAGGGAAATTTACCTTCTTCATCATGTACTTGATTGCTGTTGGATATGGAGAGCATGTGACCAAGCTGAGGCTTGCAATACTATTGGAGTTTACTTTTTCTTGTACTTTGGGTTTTAGTATTGTATTTACAACATTGTGACTTGATTGGATTCTTTCCAAGATACTTGTGACATGCATCATTTATATATATATATATATGTTGTATTTTATTATACTATCAGTTTTTATCTATTTACAACTATTGTATGGTATTACTGCTTCTGCTATTATTTAATATTTGTTTCCTCTATGTTTAGTCTACCAATGAGGGCATAGTTTCCCCACTATCACACCCAAGGCCCTCCCTTCTAGTTAGAAATATCTATCATTTGGGGAAATTCACTTGATTCCATGTGACCAACTGGGTTTGGGGAACCTTTGGATAACACTCAGAACTGAGATGTTACAAAGTGGTATCAGAGGTGTTTCTTTTCTGCTTTGTCTTACTGTTTGGTGCCTATAGACAGGGATATGATGTAATGGGTAGTTGGTAATAAGATGTTCTCAGGAGTAACTAACCAATGTAAAGGGAAAATCCAAGTTACCTTGAAAATTAAAAATTTTCTGGTTTTTCAATTGTTATAGTAGATTTGATTTCACCATAGGGCGATTCACTTATTTTCTGTTGTTATTATTGATATAATTGGGGTTCTATTTCTGTTAAAACCCAATTATATTAGGGTTTGAAATCTCATACATCATATAGGAACTTGATATAGATCACATGTCATGCATTATTTTCATTCCATTTAGGGTGCATTACTAATTACATGCTGTTGTGAAAGATATTGTTATAGACATGCATTCTATTTTGATAGATACTATGATAGAATACCTATTATTTTGTTGATCTCTTTGATCATCTTCAAGGAGCCTGGGTGTTCATGAAGATTTACTTGAGATACATTTATCATCAGTTTTACATTAGACCATCAGATATACCCCTTAAAACTTTTCAAAGTAGGTATGGTCTATTCGAGTATTTGGTTATACCATTCAGCCTTATGAATGCACTAGTAGTTTTCATGGAACTAATGAATCGAGTGTTCCATCCTTACTTGTATTCCTTTGTGGTAGTATTTTTGGATGATATCTTAGTGTTATCTCATACTTGACACAACCATGCCATCCATCTTGAGATCATTTTGAGTACACTGAGAGAGAATCAGTTATATGCTAAGCTCTAAAAGTTACACTTTTGGATGGATTATATTCAGTTATTGGGTATTGTTATCTTAGAGACATGAGTTTTAGTAGACCCATAGAAAGTGATAGCGGTAGTTTCCTGAGAGAATCTGAAGAACTTCTTTGAGGTATAGATTTTTCTTGGGCTTGATGATTACTATAGGAACTTTATTTATAACTTTTTACACTTAGCAGCACTACTAAAGAGCTTAACTAAGAAGGGTTCAAAGTACTTGTGTATAGATTCTTATGATTCAGCCTTTTAAGAGATTAAAGGGAGATTTACTTCAACACCGATAATCATTTTTCCAGAGCTATGAGAGAGTTACACCATTTACTACGATGCATCAGGTATTTGTCTAGGAGCAGTGCTTATGCAGGGGGAATAAGTCATTGCGTACGAGTCTCGGCAGTTGAGGCCACATGAGCGGAATTTCCCAACGTATGATCTCAAGTTAGATGCAGTTGTGAATGATTTATATTGTTGGATACATTCTATTTTGGGAGTTTTTTTTGGTATTCACCGACCAAAAAAGTCTCAAGTATATCTTTACTCAACGTGATATGAATTAGAGATAGTGAAGGCGGGTTGAGTTCCTTCAGTCTTTTGACTTTGAGCTTTCCTACATACCAAGGAAAGGCAATGAAATGGCTAATGTGTTGAGTAGGAGGACTCGGATACAGGGAGTTCAAGAGGCTAGCACTGAGTGGAAGCTTGTTTCTCTATTCTCTGAGATGCATTTGGAGGTGCACAACATAGAGTGGTAGAAATATCTTTTTTACTATACCTGTTACCTCTACTATACTAGATCGAGTGAAAATGAGGTAGCTATCAGATTCTAAAGGCCTAGTCCTATGGGAAAGTGTGTTAGGAGAGGAATATACTCTTAGGTGGACCATAGATGAGGATGAGGTATTGCGTTTTCAGGGATGTGTATGGGTGTCAGCAAACATATGTGAGGAGTTGATGCGAGATTTTCATTCCTCAATTTGGTCAGTTCATCCTGGTGTCACTAAGATGTATCGAGATCTACACCATTAGTATTCATGGATAAGTATGAAGAGGAATGCTGTTGGTTTTGTTATGAGATGTTTCACCTGTTAGTAGGTGAAGGTGGAGCATTAGCAACCGGAAGGGCTATCACAGTAGTAACCCATTCTCGAGTTGAATTGGAATGATATTGAGATGAATTTTGTGATGGGTTTACCAAGGTTTCCTTAAGGGAATGATGTGGTTTGGGTTGTTTTTGAAAAACTCACTAAGTTTTCACATTTTTTTCTGATCAAGGAAAAATTTAGTGTTGATGATATTATAATGTTGTACATCCGAGAGATTGTACGTTTTCAAGGGGTTCCGTAGTCTATCATTTCAGACAGGGATGCCTGTTTTACTTCTTGTGTCTGGAAGGGGCTAAAGAGGGCTTTGGGTACACATGTAATTTTGAGTACAACTTACCATCCCCGTCTGAGAGCACGATTCAGGTGTTGGAGGACAGGATTCAAGCATGCATCCTAGATTTCAGGTGTTCTTGGGAGAGATATGTACCCCAAGTGGTGTTTTCCTATAATAACAGTTTTAGGTGATGATTCAGATAGATCCTTATTAGGATTTGTATGGTAGGCCATTCCGATCACCCCTATGTTGGTTGGAGGAAGGAGATGTAGCTATTCTAGGACCTCGTATCGTTTAAGAGACCACTGATTAGGTGGAGTTGATTTCGAAGAGGATAAATTCTTCACAGTCTCAACATAAATATTATGCTGATCGAGAGAGATGACCTCTAGAGTTCGAGGTCAGAGATAAGGTTTTTATACAAGTCATAATGGGGATGGGACTCAAGAGTATTAGGAGATAGGGGAAGCTTTCACCGAGATATGTCAGGCCGTTTGAGGTTTTGGAGAGATTCCAACCAGTTTCCTATAGGTTTCAGTTAACTTAGAGGTACCAGGCTATGCATGATGTATTTCATGTTTTTCAGCAATGAGGTTACTTATCAGACCCTTCTCATGTTTTTCAAGAAGAGGAGGTTGAGTTGTAGGTGCATTTATTCTTCGAGGAGCACCCTATTTGGATTGTGGATCGCAACATGAAGGTTCTCTATGGTTGGTCTGTTCCTCTGGTATGGGTGCTATGGTAGCACAGACAAGTACATGATGAGACTTGGGAGAGGGAAGCCGACGTACAATCATAGTGGCTAGATATGTTTGAAGTTTATTCTTCATTACCCTTGGAAAGGAAATTCGAGGATGAATTGCTTTAAGGGGGGAAGTTTTTAAGAACCTATATCTTCATTTCAGGTATGAGGCTTTATTTCATGTTGTTTTTAAGGAAAAAGGGAAGAAAGAAATATTTTGAAGTACACGCCGTGTACTTCCGTGTACATGCCGTTTACTCTAGAACCACATCCAAACTGTGTTCTGACCATGTCACAACCACATACACGACCATGTGATGACGTGGTAGGGCTGCTTAAGGTGGGAACCAGTTAGGGCTGATACACAACGTGCATCTTTAAAGAACACTCCATGTAATTTTATTTTTAATTGATATATCACAGTGGGGACACATCTTGGTTTTAGATCATTATTCTTCTATCCTTGGTTTGTCCCGGAGTGACCGGAAGTGACAATCAATGTATGAGCCACCGATTATATATCCATGGTCTGATCCAAACTTTGGTGGGTGCATTGGAATCCCTCAAGTGAGTTCTTCCTTCTTCTTGATCACCTCTTCTTGATTTCTTCTCTCTCATGAGTTATTGAGGGTTGAACTATTTTAAACTTTTTGTAGATCTACATCATTATAGGCCGATTTAAGGGTCTATGTTCAAGAGTGTTCATCGTACAACATCGAGGTAGGTGGTTTGTGCCTTTCATTGATTGTCTTCGGATTATATATTCTAAAAGTGTCGAATACCCATGTTTAGGGTATTATGGGTTTTAGAATTTTCCCTGTTTATGACCTATTATGGTGTTCTTGATTGAGAAAGGGGTTATTGATTATGAATAAGGTTTTATGCCTTTATTAGGGGTGTGTTTTCCCATGTTTTATTGATTATTGGATGTTGGGTCAAGAATTTCTGTTAGGATTTCTTTTTTTCCATGCCTGTTATTATTAGGATGGAGTTACTATTTATTTGGGATGCATGTGATTCGTATTGAGAAAGTATGACCAAGGGAAATTGACTATGAGAGATTCCTGAGGTAGGGTCATTTATGAATGAATTATTGTTATATTGACCCATAGGTATTGATTGTGAGACATACCGAGTGGTCATTCACTAGAGGGGTTAGACCATGAGAGCTACCGAGAGGGTCGTTATTAAATGAAGGTTGGACCATAGGGAATTAACTCTGAGAGCTACCAAGAGGTCTTTATATTTTATTTTTTCTATATAGACCAAGGGGTATTAATCATGATAACTACCTATGAGGTCATTTGTAACTGATTAGTTCCATGTAGACTATGTGAGCTTTCCCATAGAGTCATTAATTTACTGAATTGATGATACGTTAAACCATAGGGGTAAGACTATGATAACTTTCCTAGAGGGTTGCTTTTGAATGATTGAATGATTGTGAAAAGTCTGCCAAGACAAATCACAATCTTGGACCCAGTCTGAATTGATTGTTTAGATGGTATTTTGAGATGCATACTTGTTGTTATGATACATGGGGATACAAATCCAGGATAGATCCCGAGGTTCCATTATTCAACGGTTTGAATAATTAATAAATGAAAATTGATGTAATTAAAAACTGTAGGATTGTTTACTTTGGATTACTTCTTATTTTATTGCTTGATTTATGTATATTAGCTACTATATATATTCACTTATAGTTAGGCATAGATATTTTGGTGGTTGCCTACTGGGAATCATCTCACACCCTATTTGGGTCATGATTTTGGACCCAAAACGATTATATGGTTTCATGTATAGATAAGTGAAATAACCCTTCTTCATTAGGTACTTGATTGATGTTGGAGTTGGAGAGCATGAGACCAAGCTGAGGCTTGCGATACTTTTGGAGTTTACTTTTTCCTATAATTTGTTTCATTATTGTATTTCCAGAATTGTGACTTGTTTGGATGATTTCCTAGATACTTATGACATTTATCATATATATATATATATTCCATAGTTGTTTATACTATAAGTCTTATACTATTTACATTTGTTGTATGGTGTTACTGCTTCCACTACTGTTTACTATTTTTTCCGTTGTGTTTACTCTGCCAATGAGGGCATAGTTTCCCCACTATCATATCCAAGGCCCTCACTACTAGTCAGCAGCCTCTGGAATTTTGGGTAATGCGCTTGAGGCCATGTGACCAAATGGGTTTGGGGCACCTTTGGGTGGCACCCAGAACTTGGACGTTACACTTACTTTAAGATTCTCATGTTTATCCATTACAAGAATAAGAATATCATATCCTTCTCAATTATCTTCAATGATAAAATTTCTGGATCCTTTCTACATAAAGTATCTACCACTTTATTTTATTTTCTAGGACAGTAGTGGATTGATTGGTTATTGTGATTAATCATATCTAACCATATTCATTGATACATATTCAACTTCATCTATGTGAAAATATAATTGAGGATCTTATGATCCAAATATAATTCAAAATGATTCCTAAAGAGATAATTCTACAAGATTTTTAATGTGAAGATCCTTGAATACAACTAAAAATCATGTGTCGGGTAGTTCTGCTCATGAAATTCTAATTACATTGGGGAATATACTATCACTTTTTCATTCTTTATTAGCACACAACCCAACCCCTTCTTAAAAACATTGCTATGTATACCAAAAAATGTTCCCCACTTGTGGGTAGTATAAGTACATGTGTAGAGATAATCCTCTTTTCTAACTCCCTAAATCTCTCTTCACATTCATTATTACAAACAAACATGACTCCCTTTCAAGTTAGTTTGGTTATAGGGTTTAAAATCATGAAAAATTTCTATAAAATCGATGATATTACCCAGAAAATCCATGTTAATTATTGATTTCTATCACAGATGTTTTCCTCATCTATCCTTCAATTGATTCTTTATTTAAAGTGTACACAAATATTCCAATAATTGTGATGATATTCCCCAATAATGATACTTCCTTCAAATAGAACTCACATTTTATATACTTTTCATAAAGATTATTCTTTTGTAAGGTCTTCAACACAGTGATCAAATATACTTATCATGCCCATCCATGATTTTGGATTATACTAGAATATATTCTATAAAGACTACCGAATTTTTCTCAAGGTAATATCTAAATAATCTATTCATCAATTCCATGAAGATTTTTAGAGTGTTAGTAAGTCCAAATGGCATTACTACGAACTTATAATGCCCATACCTTATAAAAAAGTAATATTGGTCATATCCTCCTTCTTTAGACTTACTTGATAATACCCGGACCAAATATCTACCTTGGAGTAGTATTGGGATCCATGTAGCTAATTGAACAAGTGATCAATTTGTGGTAGATGATAATTATTATTTATCATGATCTTGTTGAGCTCATGATAATAAATGAAAAGACACATTAACCCTTCTTTATTCTTGAAGAAGAGGACTGGTTCACCCCATAGTGAGGTGCTTGGGTGTATTAACCATTTATCCATATTCTCTTATAGTTGTCTCTTTAACTACTTACATTCCACAAAAACTATTCTGTATATAGTATTTGATAGTGGAAATACCCTAGGTATAAGATCAGTCGAAAATTAAACATCTTAGATAGGGGGATAACCAGACAATTCTTTTGGATACACATCAACATATTCTCTCACAATTGGAATGTCTTCAAGGATAACCACCTCCTTAGACTCAATCATTTTATCTAGATATGATTTCTTATAGGGAAATAAAATCTATTATTGAGAAGTTGGTGCTAATGAATATTTTTCCTCCTCTATTCACTTTTACATAACAGGATGATGATTCTCAATAAAATGAGTGATTTACTTCTCATGACAATTTATGTTGGATATATATAAGGAAATCCAATACATACCTATAATTTCATCAAATTCTACTAAAGGGAGTATTAAATGATTTTTAAGAAGTTCATCCCACAAATTTTGATATAGGAGGATTTATATAATTAGGATTTAATAATTGTACCATTTTTCATTTTCACTGATATCCCGGTTTATATTATTTGTGGTGGTGTTTGAATATATCTACTAAAACTTTGTGATATAAAGTAATGAGTAGATTTTGTATAAAAATTTACATTTTCTAATCTTGAATGATTAAATAGAATACCTTTCACTACTTTGTTTTCATGATCCACCTTAGTGGTTGTGATGGCATATGATTTCCCTTACTACCTTGGAGGTTTTTTGCATTGATTGTCTCTGAAAACCCTTGTGATAGGGCATTGGTTTGAATAGTTTCCTTATTAATTATATTTGAAACATTAGAAAATAGGATAAGGGTAGACTGGATAATTCCTCTCTTCTATTTCATTGGTAGGTTTATCCTGTCGAAAATTGTTAGCTAGGCTCCCTTCCTTTCCACATTTAAAGAATTTACTCATCTACATTAGGAAATTTCCAAGGTTCTTATTTCCACACTTTTGACATGTGGGATATTGAATTTTATCACAACCATTAGAATTATCTATTACACCACAATAATTAAAATTCACTTTCCACTTCTTATCCCAGTGAGACACTTGAGATTTACTGATCCCCATTTCAACTTTGAGGGCACACCATAAAATAGCCCCATATATTTAAAAGTCTTGAGTCGCCAGGTATTTACATAGACTTAGTTTTATCACACTAAATAAGTGGTAAAATTTTCATTCAGGGTTAATAAAATAGATGGAGGTGTATCATTAAAGTCTTGTGAAGTTTTCCTCACATGTCTCAATGGATTAATCATCTTTTTTCTTGAGAGAACATAAATCTATTTCAATTTTATGTCATAGAGTGTGAGGGAAGTATTTTTCAATTTTTTTTTGTAAAATTACTTCCACCCCATCACTTTGATCTCTTCCTTATGCTTTGTATTCTTCATCAATGTAAACCACTGATCAGATTCTCCATCCATATGATAAACCACTAGTATAAAATTTACTTGTTTTGAACATTGAAGGATGTAGAAGATATTCATAATGAATTTTATACTTTGTTTTGTGATTAATGGATCAGATGATCCATTGAATGTGAGAGGAAATTGTGACATGGAGGTCTAAATTGAAGCTTGTTCGTTATTAGGGGATTTTGACATTCCTCCTGATTTAGGTTTTAATTCAGAACCTGATTCAACTAAGAGAGTATCATTACAATGTTCGTGATTCCTGATCCCATCAGGTTGAGAATATAATTTGGGTAGTCATCACATTTCTCTTCACACTGGTTATTTAATCAGTTCCTCGTATTTACGACCATTGGTTAAAATAAATGGAAAATTATGGATGAGTATTTTTAAACCATTAAAAACATAAACGATAATCCAATAAAATTAAAGGGATAACATATGAATTTATCAGATTAAATATGTATTATGAGTAAAATATTTCCTAACATAAAATTTTATGGAATTTTTTTATTCCCCTAATAGTGGTTTATAATGATATTTTGAATTTACTGAAGCATATCCCACAAGACTGTCAAGCCAGTTGTGTAGCAATGACTGTTGTTATGCACAGATTCCTGATCGAGTCTAGATTAATGTGGTGTTTTTGGGTGGTACCCCCAGGTACATCTGTGCTAGAGTAACATCCACATATAGTATCTGAACATGGATGTATTTTCTTGGAAACCACTCACTATATACTTAACCAAAATTTAATTTAATTTTATGTTGTTTATTCTTATACCTAGGGTTTTCTCTAGAGTTTCCTAATAATAATCCTAAAAAATAACTAAAATTTTATTTGATACCAACTATGATAACCCTTTTATTTCTTACACATCAATTCATGATTTATTATATAAGGATACATATAATAAAACCCATAATATTGATAATAATAGTTTCTTTGTGAATTAGGTACATTATATAACAACTTAAAATTAGGGATACATTGTCATTGTTGAAAAATTCCTTAATATGCTCCTATTATTCTATCATTCATAAATTTTCATGAGATAACTTGGGGACATACATAGGAAAGGTTTGATCTATAAAGAATAAAAATGGAATAAGAAAATAATAACATGAATAAGGTATTAAATGTTAAACAATAGGAATATCAATGGGAAATAAAAGTTGTCAGAATAATAAACGAGATCAACGAGGCATGGCATAACATGATAACATAAAGGCCACTTGGGAATGTGAAAAAAACATTAAACATGACACAATAAGAACAAGTAAAGGTTAAAAAACATGGAAAAATAACATAAGGTTCTTAGGATAACCTCCCATGCACCCTACATATAATCCCATGAAACTAAAACATTACCCAATGCATTGGAGCTCTATATGGGTGCACCTATCATAATCATATCATATATATGTATAAGGTTTCCACATATATCATATACATAAGAACATATTTCATGAAATTTAATCCCATGAAAATTGAGTGTGAATTACCAACATGTAAGTTCCTAAAGTATAAGTTCCTTAAGGTGGACACCCTTGATAGTAAATGGGTATAGGTATTCAATATAAAATTGTTTCGCATGGAAAATCTATGTGAAAGTTTAAGAGCATAATGAGGGGATATAAATGTTCATGAGAGGGATTAATGGGAGTGAAAGAGATATCTCATCATTTATACATCATATGGTAAGTAAGGGGGATACTAAATGTAACGCCCCGACCCCAGTTACCTAGAGTCAGTGCATTATTACATATCATTGACATGATCACAAAAGATCAAGGAAATCATGTCCTGAAAGACCGATTAGTCTAGTAACCTTGGAATCACTAGATACATTCATAAGGTTTACATTACATAATAAAGTGAAAAACTACAAAAACATCTTGTCTCCATAGACCACGCTCATATCCTCATACTATCCCTGTAGTTCATTCATAAAATAATTCGCCACATCCTGGGAAAAATAAAACATAGAAATGGGTGATATGAGATGTTCAATAAGGATAACAATATAGAGGAAAATTTTATAAATAAGCATAAACATTTAAGGCAATGAATAACTAAAAAAATCCATTTAAACATGAACTTCAAAAAAATATGGCAAAGATAAAATAAAATAATCCCATTTACTTATTCACATGTATATTCTACTAGTCTAATAATCACATTCAATATCGATAACCACTTTCATAATAATGGAATGCATAATTTCAGACTATCATAACCACATAGTCAAGGCCATGTGCCAAGACTAAAAATAAGATTTTGTCAAGGCCTTGTGCCAAGACACTAGTTTGTCTCATTAGACCTATCGATGCATCGAGGAGCTATAGCAGGCTCCACCCATCACTTACTAAGTCCAATTCATTCCTTATATGAAAATTTTGAAACATAACATAAACATTCGTATTAAAACTAGCATACGAAATGCCAATACTTTATCCAGAAACCATGAATGGTATAAAAATAGCACATCCACAGTCAAACATAAATCATTCAATACAATATGGAATATTTTATTGTATCATATTAACCTCAATCGATAATGATGAAGGATATCGACATATATGAAAATAATCATCAAAAATATTAAAGAGAAATATCCCCCATTTTCTTGAAATCATTTAAAAGTCACACTATTTGTCATGAAGCCAATTAAAAATATATTTTTGAATCAAAGTGTCCCATACCACATTGAAAATTTTAAAATTAATTTTATTTTTATAACTATAATGTCCATATAAATAAATCCTTAAAACCATTTTTAAAACATGGACATTAATGAGAAATATTTAGAAGAATAAATCTTCAAAACATTTAAAAATGATATTTTAGTTTGAGTTTTTTAAAAGTAATTTTAATTTTAAAACATTAATGTCCATATAAATAAATCCTTAAAACCTTTTTTAAAACATGGACATTAATGAGAAAGATTTAGAAGAATAAATATTCAAAACATCTAAAAATGATATTTTATTTAGAGTTTCTAACCAAAAGAGAGACAATAGAATACAAATAATTGAGGTAATAAAAACTTTGTAATATCATTAGAATAAATGGATTCATGATATACTATGTCAAAGTACATTATACACACCATATAAAAGAGAAATGGTGTCTAACAACAATGAAGTCTCAATGGGATTTAAATTGATATTAAGTCTCTTATAAAGACTGTATCCTTAGGTTAAGGATAAATCAATGAAATAATTATGTGTGACAAATATAAATACACTCAATATGATTAGATATTCAGTGTAAATCAATCAGAGGACATTCACACATATTCTTGTAAAGACAACACCAATTAATAGAATATTTAACTCAACAAATGGAGAATGAGTTAAAAATTACTCTTATCAAATTCATATCGATGACATGAGAAATTATCAATGGAGTGATTATGTTTATCAAAATTATATCCACAAAAATGGAGTGTAAATTATGACATAATCAAATGAATAGTGATTCCACACATAATCTTGGAGTAAAATAATCAATGAAGTATGCGTAAAGCCGAATGAATGGAAATTGAAATTTCAAAGTCCCTTATTGATTTGGTAACTTACGAAACATACACCCATGAAATAAGGATAATACAATAATGATTTAAATATCCATAAATTAAAGTATATTACACAATGAATACAATCTTGGGTAGTACACACACCACATGCAATAAATAAGTGGTGAACAATAGAAATCTCACGGAATTAAAAGTGAGATAAGAAACCCCTTACTTTGTACTTTTTCCTTGGTCGATGGTAGGATAAACTTCTGTATAATGGTTAAATAATTGTTATTTAATTATACAATAATAATATAGATTAATATGATATCATATATGATCTTTTAACATTAATTTGTTGATAACATCTTAGTATTATCGTCATTTCGGGTATTAACAGATTCATTTTTATTTATATTCATTATTATGTGAGCCATATTTTCTATGGATGAGATGTATATTATTCATATAAAGAATGATATCATGTCTATAAAAATTATTTTAATCATCAAATGAAATTAATTCTTGAATGGATATGATGGGGAATGAATCTCATCATGTTCGTGGAGATGGTAATCCGTACGTACGCACGAGCGACAATATCATTCTTTTGTATATTAAAATAATATATAATTGGGTTTTATATCATATAAACAAAATAATTCTAATTTTATATTTATTATTTACATGAATTACACATCATTATTATACCCATCCAAATAATAATATATTGAATAACAATTACACCACGACGTGGAGACGGTAGGCCGTACGTACGCACATATGGTGACATGTCATTAAAAGGATTGATAGAATACTGAATATGGTTGTACCATATTTATAATAAAATAAAAATATATAGAAGATACTGGATTTCTTATTTTATAATGGAAATAACAAAGAAATAAGAAGTGGAAGAAGAAAGAAACTTGAAAGAGGGTGGTGAAATCATTACCACTTCTTCGGGTTCTTCCTTTTGATTTGATCAAAAGGGATCCTTCAGTTGGCTTTCTGACCAAAGTAGGGCCTCTAGGATGAAGTGAAGGAAGTTTATAGGATATTTGGTCAGGGTTTGGCCGAACAAAAAGGCTTTGAAGGTATGAAAAATTGTTTAGAAGTGGTGTTCTTTTATACGGGGGAGGAGGGGCTCTTTAGGAAAAACTTAAAGTATTAATTTATAATAAATTCATATTAGATTTATAATGGCTCAAAAGTATATTATTAAAAGTATAAGGTGGGTATGGGTCTAAATACTTTCATCCAATAGATTTTAGACTGGTTTTGGTCACTATATTAACCATATCATTTATAATTAACTCTTAGTTAAATAGTTTTACATTTACCATGTCACTTTGTATTTTTATATTATATGGTAAATAAACATACTATATACTTCCAATAGACCACCAGGTGGTCCATTAATTATACACCTATCATTATATAAGCCCTTTGGCTGAACCTTAGATTTTTAGGAATATAATATGAATTAATAATATAATATTTTTTTAAAAACTCTTTTATGTCAATTTTGACACTATTTAATAATTGATTTTTGTTAAAGTCTTACCAAATTTATTAATTAGAAAAAAATTCATTTAAGAAATAATAACATGATATATTAATCAATAAAATTAGTGGATGTCATCAAAACTTTCAAATTATATTTATTTTAATATTTATTATACAAATTATTTGATTCTTTCATTAATAAGGAAAATACTGCATCATTATTGTGTCATAAATAAATTTAATTATTAAATGTTTAAAAATTATAAATAAAATACCATTATGTAGGAAATATTTTTATCTTTATAATGAATATTTATAGACTAAAATATAACATATATAACCCTATGTAATTTTTTTTTTCTAAAAGATATATGCTTATGTTATTTTTGTATTTAATTTAACTTAATTAATATAAAGTGTCATTATCACTTAAAAGTGGATCCATGGGGTCCCAAAATCGACCCATATATGCCCATGGTTGGAAATGTATCAGACAGTAGGGTTAGGACACGTTTTAGGGTAATTTATTATTATTATAATATTATTTGTTTACCCTTATTTACCAAATTTACCCTTTAGCCACGGTAAATAAAATATTTACCGAAGTAATTATTCAAAATGTCTAAAAATAAAAGTTACCTATTTAAAAAATTTGTACCTACTGGTTCTAAATATGTAATTCATTTTTCTAAATTCAAAACATAGATGTGGTAGTAATTAATTTAAAATTAATTCCCGTTGTTAAAACAGAAAGCGTGTTTTTAAGAGATAATAACTATCAAAAGATTGACACTTGCTTATGTCCAGTTTAAATGTGAATTTATATAAAATTAACAACATTGGATTAAATGGTAAAAATATAATCTAATTATACTCTAAAATCACTCAAATTAATAATTTATCACTATTAATTATTTCGATTAAAAAATTCTTTTTTAATTAAAATTTAGTAATTTTCACTATTAATCAAAATATGAAATTTATCAGAAAAGTACCAAAAATTCACCCTAATCTAATTTCGTTATTCCTAATCTAAAAATGAATTCCATTTTGAAAGATAAAATTTATAAAATTTTAAAAAGTGGGTATTGCTATTCATAACTGCTAGTTTGATTGGTTGTGGGTTGTGTTAGAACTCGAAGTTGCGTACAACATACGCTACTATTTTATTCAAAGAGAAGCATACCGTGGAAGCTTGGGGTGTTACATTCTCCCCTTCTTCAATAAATTGAGTCCTTGAAATTTTTAAAATTGGGCCTGAGAATATAATGGAATGTCCCACATTGGAAAAATAGTCAATAAAACTATCACATTAAAAGAACGGAAGAGAAGTACAAAGTTCACCCGAGATAACCTATTCTAGGATTCCATGTAGAAAACACATGGATATGGATGATAAAATAAGTGTCAAGTTCTGATGTAGAGGGATAGAAAACATGATCAGGACAAATTTAACAACAATAAAACCACAAACTTGTGATGTGACAAACGGTCATTAGTTTCCCAATAGGAAAAGTAAACAGACAACATTTTTTTTTGTTTTAAGTTACATTAAATAAAGATGAGGAATTCATTTCTGAGATTTACTAAGAACATAAAGAGATATACTTACTTTTTAAGTAATGTTTCATTATTTAATAAATTTCTACTACTAAATCATTTTTAAATGATGAGTATTCAAGAAGACTTGGTCACACTAGAAGAGATAGAATAAACTTCTTAAAGAATCACATGATCCATGAAGGATAAACTATATATTTACGTTGTCTATAGAGATTAATCTAAACAAAGACGGTTAGTATAAGATCTAATGATCCCCCAAAAGGATATTCCATTAGAGAAAGAAACACTAATCATAATTTTGAAAATTAAATAAAAAATACCCCAAAGTTAAATAAATAGAATTCAATAAACAATAGTCCTTAAAATCCTTTAATATAATCCAAACTAATATTGAAACCAAAAACTTATAAGAATTTGTTTATGTTGTCTTCCAATTTAAATTGTATCTCCAAATGACATCAACTACTATTAAAGTCACATACTTAAAAGTAATTAACCTAATCACATATTCTCTATCATTGGTTAGTCATTTCCATAAATAACCCAAATCACTATAAATCTACAATAAAAACATAGATAAAAATCCTCCAATACTCCCCAAATGAAATCCCATAGTATCATATTTTCTTTGGGCATATAGTGTTCCCAACAAAGCGAACATCTTCCAAAATAACATTTATCACTTAATCACCAAATCATTTTCCTATACTAAGGGTATTCATTTGATAAGACATACGATCCCAAATCAACTTATTATTGATCAATAAAATTATTTAACTAAAAATAATTAGTCACACTAACCAGGGACTTCAGGTAGTGCAGTGGTAGGCGATAAATCCCAATCACACTTTGGTTGTGGGTTCGATTCCCACAGCTTTGTCCGAGGCGACGGTTTGTCACACGATCTGAGTGTTGTTCTTTTTCAAAAACTATATTTTATAACATTACCAAAATGAGATAAATCCCTCAAAATAACTATAACATAATTTAACCACAAATGTTATATCATACCTTGTATTTTCATACCAAAATATTATAACATGTAATTTCCTCAAACCCAATGATCATATAAAACCAAATGGTTATTTATAACTATATCCACAAGAGAAAAGATAAGCCTTCCTCAAATATCATTCTCACATGGAAAAATTAAGGGTTACAAATACAAGAGAAAATTATTCCAAAGTAATCCCATCAACAAGAAGCACTAATACTGTTAAACATTTCTCCATCCATTTATTTCCACATAGCTTCTTATTTGACCAAGAAAATATCCTATAGAATGGGGCATTCACTCGGGTATGGCCAGGTCCACTACATTTATGGAAAATGACTATAAATGGATTCTTGGGACCATTTTTATTTTCTTCCATAGTACTCTTCATTTTTCCTCGGCAATTCTTCACTTTATGTCCTTATTTCACGCATGTAAATCGTTTCTTTATTCCATTGAGACACTTTCCTGGGTGTCTCCTTCCACATTTCCTTCATGATGGAAATTGAGGATTATTTTCTCCATAGTCTCCACTGATGGAGCTCTTATCATTCACCAACTTTCTCTTCTTTGTTGAGTCTGGGAGTTGGTTAATATATATGTTGTTGATCATATTTTTAGAAAAATGATTTGGCATGAACACGATATCTTTTACACTTATCAACATTCCATTTTGTTGCTCATTTACACCACCGTTCCCACCTTGTACATCATTCTCAAAGTCACTATGACTTCCTTGGAATCCAGCCATTGACTAAAACCATAAATCATTATGTGAGTAACTGTAGTCATAAAATCATTTAGATAATATCATGATACCATATTCTTAATTTGAAACACTTTAGGATTAACCAAGGTAATTTATTCTCATCTTATATTAAAATACTTAAAATCTTTTTGTAAAGAAAATGTTAATTATCCTAAGCATATCCCCTGGGATTGTCATAACCAAGAGTGCAACAAGGCCCGTTATCGTGCACCAGTTCCCATTCGAGTCTATCTCAAAGCGGTGTTTTCGGGTTTTACCCCTAGGTACATCTATGCCAGATCCGCCTCTACCTGCTCGTATCTAGACATGGATGTATTTCTCGGAAAACTCACAAAATCTCTACAATACTATAATTATAGGAAGTTCTTCTATACTAATTATCAATGTCTATCTTAGGGATATGTGCTCTAATCAGAGTTTATCTAAATCTAGATTCTATGGTTTGTAATAAACTTCCTATGATACCAACTGTAACGCCCTGACCCCAGTTACCCAGATTCGGTGCATTATTATGTTTGATTGGAATGATCACAAAAGATCAAGGAAGTCATGTCTCAAAAGACCGATTAGGTTAGTAGCCTTGGAATCAATAGATACATTCCTAAGGTTTACATCACATCATAAAGTGAAAAACTACAACAAAATCTTGTCTCCATAGACCACACTCATATCCTCATACTATCCCTGAAGGTCATTCATAAAATACTTCTTCACATCCTGGGAAAAAATAAAACATAGAAAGGGGTGAGCTCAGATGCTCAGTAAGGATAACAATATAGTAGAAACTTTCATACATAAGCATAAACATGTAAGGCAATGTATAACTAAAACAAAATCCGTTTAAACTTGAACTTCAGAATAATATGGAAAAGATAAAATGAAATAATTCCATTTACTTATTCTCATGTATATTCTACTATTCTAATAATCACATTCAATATCAATAACCACTTTCATAATAATGGAATTCATAATGTCAGACTATCATAACCACATAGTCAAGGTCTCGTGCTAAGACTACAAAAAAGATTTTCTCAAGGCCTTGTGAAAAGACACTAGTTTGTCTCATTAGACCTACCGATGCATTGAGGAGCTATAGCGGGCTCCACTCGTCACTTACTAAGTCCAATGCATTCCTTATATGAAAAGTTTCAAACATAACATAAACATTCGTATTAAAAATAGCATACGAAATGTCAATACTTTATCCACAAACCATGAATGGTATAAAAATAGCAAATCCACAGTCAAACATAACTCATTCAATACAATATGGAAGATTGTATTGTATCAGATTAACCTCAATCGAGAATGACAAAGGATATTGACATAGATGAAACTAATCATCAAAACTATTAGAGAGAAATATCCCCCGTTTTATTGAAATCATTTAAAAGTCAAACTATTTGTCAAGAAGCCATTTAAAAATATATTTTTGAATCAAAGTGTCCCATACCACTTTGAAAATTTTATAAGTTATTTTAATTTTAAAAATTTAATGTCCATATAAATAAATCCATAAAACCATTTTTAAAACACGGACATTAAAGGGAAAGATTTAGAAGAATAAATCTTCAAAACATTTAAAAATGATATTTTAGTTAGAGTTTCTAACCAAAAGAGAGACACTAGAATACAAATAACTAAGGTAATAAAAACTTTGTAATATCATGATAATAAAGGAATTCATGATATACTATGTCAAAATACATTATATACACCATATAAAAGAGAATTGGTGTAAGACAACAATGAAGTCTCAATGGGATGTAAATTGAGATTAATTCTCTTATAAATACCGTATCCTTAGGTTAAGGATAAATCAACAACATAATTATGTGTGAAAAATATAAATACACTCAATATAATTGGATATTCAGTGTAAATCAATCAGAGTACATTCACACGTATTCTTGCAAAGACAACACCAATGAATTGGATATTTAACTCAACAAATGGAGAATGGGTTAAAAATTACTCTTATCAAATTCATATCGATGAGTTGAGAAATTATCAATGGAGTTATTATGTGTATCAAAAGTATATCCACAAATAGGGTGTGGAAATTATGACATAAGCAAATTAATAGTGATTCCACATATAATCTTGGAGTAAAATAATCAATGAAGTATGCGTAAAGTTGAATGAATGGAAATTGAAATTTCAAATTCCCTTATCGATTTGGAAACGTACGAAACATACACCCATGAAATAAGGATAATACAATGATGATGTAAATATCCATAAATTAAAGTATATTACACAATGAATACAATCATGGACAATACACACACCACATGTAGTAAATAAGTGGTGAACAATGGAAATCTCACGAAATTAAAAGTGAGATAAGAAACCCCTTACTTTGTACTTTTTCCTTGGTAGAGGGTAGGTTAACCTCCTGTATAATAGTAAAATAATTTTTTTTTAATTATAAAATAATCATATACATTAATATGATATCATATATGCTCTTTTAACATTGATTTGTTGATAACATCCAAGTATTATCATTATTTTAGGTGTTAACAGATTCATTTTCCTTTATATTCTTTTTTATGTGAGCCATATTTTCTATGGATTAGATGTATATTATTCATATATGAAATGATATCATGTCGCTAAACATTATTTTTAATCATCAAATGAAATTTAGTCTTGAATGGATATGTTGGGTAATGAATCTCATCGCGTTCGTGGAGACGGTAATCTGTACGTATGCACGAGCGACAATATCATTTTTTTGTATATTAAAATTATATATAATTGGATGTTATATCATATATAAAGAATAATTATCATGTTATATTCATTATTTACATGAATTACACATCATTATTATACCAGTCAAAAAAATAATATATTGAATAACAATTACACCACGACGTGGAGACGCTAGGCCATACGTACGCACGTATGGTGACATGTCATTCAAAGGATGGATAGAATAATGAATATGGTTGTACCATATTTATAATAACATCACAATATATATAATATACTAGATTTATTATTTTACAATGTAAATAACAAATAAATAATAAGTGGAAGATCAAAGGAATTTGAAAGAGGGTGGTGAAATCATTACCTCTTTTTCGGGTTCTTCCTTTTGATTTGATCAAAAGGGCTCATTAAGTTGGCATTATGACCAAATTAGGGCCTCTAGGATGAAGTTATGGAAGTTGAGAGGATATTTTGGTAGGGGTTGGCCAAAAAAAAATGCTTTTAAGGTATGAATAATTGGTTAGAAGTGGTGTCCTTTTATAGGGGGGAGGAGGGGCTCTTTAGGAAACAATTAAAGTATTAATTCATAATAAATTTATATTCGGTTTATAATGGCTCCAAATTGTATTATTCAAAGTATAAGGTGGGTATGGGTATAAATCCTTTCATCCAATAGATTTTATACAGGTTTGGGTCACTATATTAACCATATAATTTATGATTAACTCTTAGTTAAATAGTTTGACATTTACCATGTCACTTTGTATTTTTATATTATGTGGTTAATAAACTTATTATATACTTCCAAGAGACCACCAAGTGATCCATTAATGATAAAAATATCATTATATAAGTCATTTTTCCGACCATTAGATTTTTAGGAATATAATATGAATTAATAATATAATATTTGTTTTAAAAACTCTTTTATGTCAATTTTGACACTATTTAATAATTGATTTTTTAAAGTTTTAACAACTTTATTAAATCAAACCAAATTAATTTAAGAAATAATAAAATGTTATATTAATCAATAAAATTAGTGGATGGAATAAAAACTTTAAAATTATATTTTAATTAATATTTATAATATCAATTATTTGATTCTTTCATTAATAGAGAAAATACTGCATCATTATTGTGTCATAAATAAATTTAATTATTCAATGTTTAAAAATTATAAATAAAATACCATTATGTAGGAAATATATTTATATTTATAATTAATATTTAGGGGCTAAAATATAACATATATAACCCTATGTAATTTTTTTTTCTAAAAGATATATGCTTATGTCATTTTTGTATTTACTTTAACTTAATTAATATAAAGTGTCGTTATCAGTTACATGTGGATACATGGGGTCCCAAAATCGACCCATAGATTCCCATGGTCGGACATGTATCAACCAATATAGTTAGGAAACATTTTAGGATAATTTATTATTATTATAATATTATTATTTTACCCTTATTTACCGGATTTACCCTTTAGCCATAGTAAATAAAATATTTACCGAAGTAATTATTCAAATGTCTAAAAATAAAATTTACCTATTTACACAATTTAGAAATCATGATTCTAAATATGGAATCCATTTTTCTAAATTCAAAACACAGAAGTGGCAGTAATTAATATAAAATTAATTCCCATTGTTAAAACAAAAAGCGTGGTTTTAAGAGATAATAACTATCAAAAGATTGACACTTGCTTATGTCCAGTTTAAATGTGAATTTATATCCAATGACCAACATTGGATTAAATGGTATAAATATAATCTAATTATACTCTCAAATCACTCAAATTCATAATTTATCACTATTAATTATTTTGATTAAAAAAGTTGTTTTTAATTAACATTTAGTAATTTTCACTATTCATCAAAATATTAAAGTTATCAGAAAAGTACCAAAAATTCACCCTAAGATAATTTTGATATTCAGAATCCAAAAATGAAGTTCATTTTGAATGTTAAAATGTATAAAATTTCAAAAAGTGGGTATTAATATTCATAACGGCTAGTTTGATTGGTTGTGGGTTGTGTTAGAACTCGAAGTTGCGTACAACACATGCTACTGTATTATTAAAATAGAAACGTACCATGGAAGCTTGGGGTGTTACATTCTCCCCTTATTCATTAAATTTCATCCTTGCAATTTTTAAAATTGGGCTTGGGAATATAATGGAAAGTCCCACATCGGAAAAATAATTAATAAAAATATCACTTTGAAAGGACGAAAGAGAAGTACAATGGTCACCCGAGATAACCTATACTAGGATTACATGTAGAAAAACATGGATATGGATGATAAAATAAGTGTCAGGTACTAATGGAGAGGGATAAAAAACAGGATCAAGAGAAAGTTAACAACAATAAAACCAAAAACTTGTGATAGGAAAAACAGTCATTAGTATCCCAGTAGGAAAAGTAAACAGACAACTTTTTTTTATTTTAATTTACATTACATAAATATGAGGAATTCATTTTTGAGATTGACTAAGAACATAAATATATATACATAATTTTTAAGTAAAGTTTCATTCTTTAATAAATTTCTACTACTAACTCATTTTTAAACTATGAGTATTCAAGAAGACTTGGTCACACTAGAAGAGCTAGAATAAACTTCTTAAAGAATCACATGATCCACGAAGGATAAACTATATATTTAGCTTGTCTATAGAGATTAATCAAAACCAAAACAGTTAGTATAAGATCTGATGATCCCCTAAAAGGACATTCCATTAGAGGAAGAAACAGTAATCATAATTTCTAAAATTAAATCAACAATAACCCAAAGTTAAATAAATACCATTCAATAAACAATTGTCCATAAAAGCCTTAAATATAATACAAACTAATATTGAAACCCAAAAATTAGAAGAATTTGGTTATGTAGTCTTCCACTTTAAATTGTATCCCCAAATGACATCAACTACTATTAAAGTCACATACTTAAAAGTAGTTAACCTAATCACATATTCTCTATTATAGGTTAATCATTTCCATAAATAACCCAAATCACTATAAATACACAATAAAAACATAGATAAAAATACACCATTACTCCTCAAATGAAATCCCATAGTATTCTATTTTCTTTGGGCATATAGTGTTCCCAAAAAAGCGAACATCTTACAAAATAACATTTATCACTTAGTCACCAATTAATTTTCCTATAATAAGGGTATTCATTTGATAAGACATAAGATCCCAAATCAACTTATTATTGATCAATAAAATCATTTAACTAAAAATAATTAGTCACACTGACCAGGGACTTCAGGTAGTCCAGTGGTGGGTGATAAATCCCAATCACACTATGGTTGTGGGTTCGATTCCCATAGCTTTGTCCAATGCGACGGGTTGTCACACGGTCTGCGTGTTATCCTTTTTCAAAAACTATATTGTATAATATTACTAAAATGAGATAAATCCCTCAAAATAACCACAACATAATTTAACCACAAATGTTATCTCATACCTTTCATTTTCATCCCAAAATATAATAACTTGTAATTTCCTCAAACACTATGATCATATAAAACCAAATGGTTATTTATAACTATATCCACAAGAGAAAAGATATGTCTTCCTCAAATATCATTTTCACATGGAAAACTTCAGGGTTACAAATACAAGAGAAATTTATTCCAAAGTAATCCCATAAAAAAGAATTACTAATACTTTTAAACATTTCTCCAACCATTTATTTCCACATAGCTTCTTCTTTGACCAATAAAATATCCTATAGAATAGGACATTCACTCGGGTAATGGCCAGGTCCCCTATATTTACGGAAAATGACTGTAAATTGATTCTTGGGACCATTTTTATTTTCTTCCATAGTACTCTTCATTTTTCCTCAATTATTCTTCACTTTATGTCCTTCTTTCCCGCACGTAATGCATTTCTTTATTCTATTAAGACACTTTCCTGGGTGTCTCCTTCCATATTTCCTTCATTATGGAAATTGAGGATTCTTTTTTCTATGGTTATCACTGATGGAGCTCTTATCATTCACCACCTTTCTATTCTTTTTTGAGTCTGGGAGTTGTTTAATATAAATGTTGTTGATCCTATTTCTGGAAAACTGATTTGGCATGCACACAATATCTTTTAAACTTATCAACATTCCAATTTGTTTCTCATTTCCACCACCGTTCCCACCTTGTACATCATTCTCAAAGTTACTATGACTTACTTGGAATACATCCACTGACTAAAACCAGAAAGCATTGTGTGAGTAACAGTAGTCATAAAATAATTTAGATAATATCATGACACCATATTCTTAATTTGAAACACATTAGGATTAACTAAGGTCATTTATTCTCATCTTATATTAAAATACTTCAAATAGTTTTGTAATAAAAATTTAAATTATCCTAAGCATATCCCCCGGGAGTGTCGTAACTAAGAGTGCAGCAAGACCCATTGTCGTGCACCAGTTCCCGTTCGAGTCTAGCTCAAAGCAGTGTTTTCTGGTTTTACCCCTAGGTACATCTATGCTAGATCCACCTCTACCTGATCGTATCCAGACCGGGATGTGTTGCTCGGAAAACTCACAAAATCTCCACAATACCAAAATTCTAGGAAGTTCTTCTGTACTAATCCTCAATGTATATCTTAGGGATATGTTCTCTAATCAGAGTTTATCTAAATCTAGCTTCCAAGGTTTGTACTAAAATTCCTCTGATACCAACTGTAATGCCCCGACCCCAGTTACCCAGATTTGGTGCATTATTACGTATCATTGGAATGATCACAAAAGATCAAGGAAATCATGTCCTAAAAGGCCAATTAGTTTAGTAGCCTTGGAATCACTAGATACATTCCGAAGGTTTTCATCACATCATAAAGTGAAAAACTACAACAACATCTTGTCTCCATAGACCACACTCATATCCTCATACTATCCCTATAGGTCATTCATAAAATACTTAATCACATCCTGGGAAAAATAAAACATAGAAAGGGGTGAGCTCAGATTCTCAGTAAGGATAACAATATAGCAGAAACTTTCATAAATAAGCATAAACATTTAAGTCAATGTATAACTAAAACAAAAGCTTTTTAAACTTGAACTTAAGAATAATATGGAAAAGATAAAATGAAATAATTTCATTTAATTATTCACATTTATATTCTACTTTTTGAATAATCACATTCAATATCAATAACCACTTTCATAATAATGGAATGCATGATGCCAGACTATCATAACCACATAGTCAAGGCCTCGTGCCAAGACTACAAATAAGATCTTTTCAAGGCTTTGTGCTAAGACACTAGTTTGTCTCATAAGACCTACCGATGCATCAAGGAGCTATAGAAGGCTCCACCCATGACTTACTATGTCCAATTCGTTCTTTATATGAAAAGTTTGAAACATAACATAAACATTGGTATTAAAACTAGCATAGGAAATTTCAATACTTTATCCACAAACCATGAATGGTATAAAAATATAACAGCCACAGTCAAACATTACTCATTCAATACAGTATGGAAGATTTTATTGTATCATATTAACCTCAATCGAGAATTATGAAGGATATTGACATAGATGAAAATAATAATCAAAACTATTAGAGAGAAATATCCCCCTTTTTCTTGAAATCATTTAAAAGTCACACTATTTGTAAAGAAGGCATTTAAAAATATATTTTTAAATCAAAGTGTCCCATACCACTTTGAAAATTTTAAAAGTAATTTTAATTTTAAAACTTTAATGTCCATATAAATAAATCCTTAAAACCATTTTTAAAACATGGGCATTGATGAGAAATATTTATAAGAATAAATCTTCAAAACATTTAAAAATGATATTTTAGTTAGAGTTTCTAACCAAAAGAGAGACACTAGAATACAAATAATTGAGTTAATAAAAACATTGTAATATCATGAGAATAATGGGATTCCTGGTATACTATATCAAAGTACATTATATACACCATATAAAAGAGAATTGGGGTATGACAATAATGAAGTCTCAATGGGATGTAAATTGAGATTAATTCTCTTATAAAGACCGTATCCTTAGGTTAAGGATAAATAAACTACATAATTATGTGTGAAAAATATAAATACACTAAATATTATTGGATATGCAGTGTAAATCAATCAGAGGACATTCACACATATTCTTCTAAAGACAACACCAATGAATTGGATATTTAACTCAACAAATGGAGAATGAGTTAAAAATTACTCTTATCAAATTCATATCGATGAATTGAGAAATTATCAATGGAGTGATTATGTGTATCAAAAGTATATCCAGAGAAAGGGAGTGAAAATTATGACATAAGCAAATGAATAGTGATTCCACACATAATATTGGATTAAAATAATCAATGAAGTATGCGTAAAGCCGAATGAATGGAAATTGAAATTTCAAATTCTTTCATCGATTTGGTAACTTACCAAACACAAACCCATGAAAGAAGGATAATACAATGATGATGTAAATATCCATAAACTAAATTATATTACACAATGAATACAATCATGGGAATTACACACACCACATGCAATAAATAAGTGGCGAATAATGGGAATCTCACGAAATTAAAAGTGAGATAAGAAACCCCTTACTTTGTACTTTTTACTTGGTCAAGGGTAGGTTAAACTCATGTATAATGGTGAAATAATTGTTATTTAATTATACAAGAATAATATACATTAATATGATATAATATATGATCTTTTAAAATTGATTTTTTGATAACATCTTAGTTTTGTCGTCATTTCGGGTGTTAACAGATTCATTTTCCTTTATATTCTTTGTTATGTGAGCCATATTTGCTATGGATGATATGTATATTATTAATATACATAATTATATAATTTATCTATACATTATTTTTAATCATCAAATGAAATTTATTCTTGAATGGATATGATGGGGAATGAATCTCATCGCGTTCGTGGAGACGGTAATCCATACGTACGCACGAGCGACAATATCATTCTTTTGTATATTAAAATAATATATAATTGGATGGTATGTCATATATAAATATTAATTATCATGTTATATTTATTATTTACATGAATTTCACATCATTATTATATCCATCCAAATAATAATATATTTAATGACAATTACACCACGACATGGAGAGGGTAGGTCATACTTATGCACGTATGGTGACATGTCATTCAAAGGATGGATAGAATACTGAATATTTTTGTACCATATTTATAATAACATTACAGTATATATAATATACTGGATTTATTATTTTAGAATGTAAATAACAAATAATGAAGAAGTGGAATAAGAAAGGAACTTGAAAGAGGGTGGTGAAATCATTACCTCTTCTTCGGGTTCTTCCTTTTGATTTGATCAAAAGGGATACTTAAGTTGGATTTATGACCAAAGTAGGGCCTCTAGGATGAAGTGAAGGAAGTTTATAGGATATTTGTGAAGGGGTTGGCCGAAAAAATAGGCTTTGAAGGTATGAATAATTAGTTATAAGTGGTGTCCTTTTATAAGGGGGAGGAGGGGCTCTTTAGAAAAAACATAAAGTATTAATTTATAATAAATTCATATTCGGTTTCTAATGGCTTCAAAGTATATTATTCAAAGTATAAGGTGGGTATGGGTCTAAATCCTTTCATCCAATAGATTTTAGACATATTTGAGTCACGATATTAACCATATCATTTATAATTAACTCTTAGTTAAATAGTTTGACATTTACCATGTCACTTTGTATTTTTATATTATATGGTTAATAAACTTACTATATACTTTCAAACGACCACCAAGTGGTACATTAATGATAAAAATATAATTATATATGTCCTTTGGCTGAACCTTATATTTTTAGGAATATAATGTGAATTAATAATATAATATTTGTTTTAAAAACTATTTTATGTCAATTTTGACACTATTTAATAATTGATTTTTATTAAAATCTTAACAACTTTATTAATTCGAAAAAAATTCATTTAAGAAATACTAACATGTTATATTAATCAATAAAATTATTGTATGGAATAAAAACTTTCAAATTATGTTTATTTTAGTATTTATAATACCAATCATTTGATTCTTTAATTAATAAAGAAAATACTGCATCATTATTGTGTCATTAATAAATTTAATTATTCAATGTTTAAAAATTATAAATAAAATACCATTATGTAGGAAATATTTCTATCTTTATAATGAATGTTTATAGTTGAAGATATAACACATATAACCCTATGTAAAAATTGTTTTTCTAAAAGATATATTCTTATGTCATTTTTGTATATACTTTTACTTAATTAATATAAAGTGTCATTATCACTAACAAGTGGATCCATGGGGTCCAAAAATCGACCCATAGATGACCATGGTTGGACATGTATCAAAAAATAGGTTCAGGACACATTTTAGGGTAATTTATTATTATTATAATATTATTTGTTTACCCTTATTTACCGGATTTACCTTTTAGCCACGGTAAATAAAATATTGACCGAAGTAATTATTCAAAATGTATAAAAATAAAAGTTTCCTATTTAAAAAATTTGGACCTCCTGATTCTAAATATGGAATCCATTTTTCTAAATTAAAAATACAGAAGTGGAAATAATTAATTTAAAATTAATTCCCGTTGATAAAACAAAAAAGTGTGTTTTTAAGAGACAATAACTATCAAAAGATTGAAACTTGCTTATGTCCAGTTTAAATATGAATTTATATCAAATTACTAACATTGGATTAAATGGTAAAAATATAATCTAATTATACTCTAAAATCACTCAAATTCATAATTTATCTCTATTAATTATTTCAATTAAAAAAGTTGTATATAATTAAAATTTAGTAATTTTCACTATTCATCAAAATATGAAAGTTATTAGAAAAGTACCAAAAAATCACCCTAAGATAATTTTGATATTACGAATCCAAAAATGAAGTCCATTTTGAAATATAAAATCTATAAAATTTCAAAAAGTAGTTATTACTATTCATAACAACTAGTTTGATTGGTTGTGGGTTGTGTTAGAACTCGAAGTTGCGTACAACACACGCTACTGTATTATTCAAAGGGAAGATTACCGTGGAATCTTGTGGTGTTACATTGAATAAAATTTACCAATATTAGGGACTAGAGATGAATGGTATAAGATAATGAAGATTATTCAATAAATAGGACATGGAAAGGATCCCTTACCCTAAGAGGGTGATTACAAAAGCTTGGGAGGGGATTCATGAGAGCTTTAGGGAAACATGGGAGGAATATAGATAGGAGAGAGAAGAGTAAGTATGTACTCAAAGGTTTTTTTAGTGAATACTAATGGGATCTTTTGTGGACTAATATAGGAAATGAGAGGGGAGCTATTTATTATTTCTCAAACTTAGGTTTTGGACTCTCTGTAATAAAGTAATGAAAACCACACACATTCCTATTATTACTACCAAATTGGATTGGTTTTTTTATTTTATATGTTTAAGGTATGAAAATGTTAAAAAAGTATCCTTAGTGATGTGGAAGCGAGTCATGTTATTAAAGAAATGATTTTAAGAAATTAAAATATAACATAGGTTTTAGATGATTCATAAAGGCTTTATAAACGTAAAAAAATTACTAAAAACACATAATTTTAAAGGGGAAACATATATTTGGTCATATATACCTTTTATAGAATTTAGTATATCACATTTTCATCATTATGATGTTATAATACACAATGTATATTTATACCATATTTAATTTTTACCCAATAATACAACTATCTAAGAAAATAATGAAAAATTCACCATAGTATAATTTTTATTTGATGATTTCCAAAATGATATTTATTTTATTAAAAAAAAATTATAAATATTTTAATTTTTAATTTTAAAATATAATCAATATTTATGGATAAATTCTATGTTTATTTGACAATAATAATTTTCAAACCCTTATAAAAATTAAATTTGACATCACAAAAATTATATTATTATTTACATTTAATAATCTTAATTTAATGATAATATTATTTTAAATTATTATTTATTGAATAAATCCATTAATTCATCAAAATAAATGTCTTAATTGAAATTTCATATTACCTAAAAATATAATTTGTGTTTTATCCTATCAAAATGAAAATCATTTAAAAAGTAACAACAATAAGAAGAAAATACATTAATTATTCTATAAAATATAAAAATTCCTATTATTATGGTCTTGATACATAACCCTTTATTACACCATATAAATTCATATGGGTAAGGTGTGTTATGGTGAGATTTTCATGGGGTGGTTGGACGTACATGGTTGTTCATGATATCGATGAGCTTTAAATTCTCCTGTAAATGGATTCTCTCATGCTTCAGTTGTAGGATATCAGAAAGGATTGGTCAAGGGAAAATCCAAAAGATGCTATCTCCCTTGTAAGATATTATAAATTTGCTTCATAATGTACAATCCTACTGGTTTGGGACCTCACTTTTTTTGTGTCAATTGGATTTTTCAAAAACCTATATTTATAGTAATCTTAAGATCACTATTTAACAACTATATTATCAAAGGTTATGATTCTTAAATTCCTTTTAAAATTGATAGGATATAATAAAACCAATGATGTAAATGTGTTTTCTATAACCATAATACATAATATGGTATTTAATTCAATCAAAAATGGAATTTTATTTATAAAATTTTGGGTCGTTTTGACTTCCCCACTGGGTTTCTAATCTGATACCCCAACGTCAAACATCTTGTTATCTCATCCCTTCCTAGATGATGTGGACTGGGTTGTAATCATTCATACCTAAATTATCATAATGTACAATATCCTATATTGGAATTAGGTAAATACCATATATCAATTACCATGAAATCAACATCAACTTCAGTTTACATCTGTTACCCCATAAGATCGTGGTAGTTGGGTATTGTGAACATGGACGACACTAATATTGTGTACCCCTCCTATTATCCATTACTCCCACCATATATTAGTCATCAACACAAAATTTATAAACTATATACCAGCACTACACCTTATATGATCAAACTAACTTTGGGCTATCACAACCAGTGTACTTATAAATGGGGGCTGTTGAAGATATGGTACTCATCTATCTTCTTTCATCAAAATTTGTGTATGAGAAAACACCTAAAACCAAAACACATGATTATAAATTACTCAACTAAGGTGAGGTTTGTTTAGAGATCATATGAAAAATATATGACATAATTGATACACACAAAAAAATATCCTAGGGGTGCACTCAAATAATATTAACACAACTCATATATCCCACCACTTCATCACCATTATACATCCACAACCACCACCAAATTTAATAAAAAAATAAACAAAAAACCATACAAACTAGTTGTGAAACCATTCATAGTTCTAATTTATTCATTAATTTTACCAATCCCAGATTTTCATTCATTAAATAAAATTAGGTTCATATTCCATTTAATTACCATATTCAAATTCATACTCTTGTTATCCATCACCCACATTTATTTCCATATGTTACTAATTTATTTCATGAATTTATACGTAAATTAAACCCTTTATCTATTTATTTCATGCCATACCACTTCTCAAAATTTAATTAATATCCCACAATATTTTATTCCAGCCACAAACCAAATTTCACATTTTATTAATTCATCTAATACCATGCTACCAGGAATCACTAATAAACCAAAAATCATATATCATAGCCACAAACACAAAAAAAATAAGAAAAAAACATATTTATAGAAATTTATATCCCATGGGACATCATAAATATCTTTAATGTCTTGATTATCCAACTAGTCCATTTAATTACCAGCCATTTTTCTTACTAATTTATCTAAGTTACTCAACATATCCCAAAATAAAACCTATATTTCCAATGATAAACCATTTAATAGAATCCAAGGGGTGTATAAAAACAAAATATTGTAAAGTGTTTTCAATTCTATTTAGAAGTGGAACCACTTGCAGTTTTGAAATATAGGTGGAACCAAGTTCTTAATGGGAGGGTATCGAGTACTTAAGAAACTTGACAGAATTGTGGGAATTCTATAGGGTCTATTGGATACATAGTAGCCCTATAATGGGTACATAGTAGGCCTAAGTTGATTTTTCAATAATGGTATCTATTTTAGTAATTTACCTCCCCTTTATTACCCCATATTAGGATTTATTTTGGGAATTTCCTCTACCAGCTATTCATGATCCCCTCCATGGCTCTTCATTAGGTTCTACTTCTCCTTCAACAAAAGGTGCTCTAAGGGGTCCTATTCCATTGAATCAAAATTAATTTATAATATTCTATATTGGAATCCATCTCATGAGTTTTTTTAAATGTATTCCTTTTTATAGATTCTTTGAAAAAAATCCACTAGATCATAGTGGAATTGATCTAAAATATTGAGCCTTTTTTATATCGTTTCTAAGGGAAGCCTCATTGAGTGGTTTTAATTTTATTTTTTATATTTTTTTTGGTTTTATTATGGGATTTAATGTTTCTAGGGTAGATATTAAGGATTTTTATGTATATTTAATTACAAATTTTGGTTATTATGAGATTTGATAAATTTTAAGAGCTATCTTCCTATGTTTTCATATGATTTATTGATTTAATGATCACGGTGTTTGCTTATTTTAGATTATTGGGTTTCGAATTTTTTTATAATGGTTGATAGGATTTATTTAGTATGAATTTTAGGTTGACATTGAGAATGTTGGAAGTGTTAAATCACACAAAAGAAAAATATATAAGGTTATCAACTATTTAGGGAACCATTTAACCTTTCTTCAGAATTTTCTACTACTTGTATTATAAAATTAGAAATAAAAAATAATCATTATTTTTTGAAGTTAAAAATGAATATTTTAATGAATTATTTTTATATAATATTTTAATGGGGTTTTAATGGTGGTTTAGTGTGAAATTGTGTAATGATTTTATGTACAATTATTCTATTTTAAACTTTAATTTCATACCTTGTGTTATGTTGAATATGTTAAATACTAAGTTATTCCATAATAAATTTTTTTCATTTAATTACATTTTTCGAAATCTTTCATAATGTTTTTCAATAATATATTATTACTTTATTTATAAGGATACAATAATTTGGGATAATTTTATATCATTGTTATACAATTTCATACCTTCTTATATATGAGTTCATGCCGATAAATATTTTAACATTATCTTTGGAATAAATACATAAATATTGTAATTATTGATATAGAAACATCCATTTCCTTATTGAATATACTAAAACCTTAAGAATTAAATAATGAATACCTTAACCTTGTTCCACCCAGGCTTAAAATTCTATGCATTTTTCATGTTGTAATAAAGATATCAATTATTTATACCATATCTTAAATAAGTTATAAATCAACAGTGCAAACATAACTCAGATTAGGAGTTTCATTGGTTGTGAGGTGACAGATGGACGAGTTACGTGGAAGTAAATTAGATAGTTCCTACCAATGTCTGGTTTCATAAACCATGTTGTTACCTTAAAATAACTTAATATTTTTATATAATAAATAAAATTTTCATTTCTATAGACTATTAATGTTTTTATTAGATAATAAAAATCCTTTAAGTTGTATGTTGGGTTTATAAAACAAACCCCTTTAATTAGAAACCTAAAACCCATATCTATTTTAAATAATTCACATTTTTATTAAAAACAATGTACAATTATATTTATATTAAAAAGTTTAAAATTGTAAGACTTTATTTAGTTATAAGAACATTTTTATTATATAAAGAATTTTTTATAAATTGAATTTTAAAATTGAAAAAATTATTTTGAAAGGTTATTTACTTTTAAATTATTATTTTATTTGAAATTTCATATATCATTTTGTTCTTTACTTGGGTCACTATAAGTGTGTATTGGATATGACCAATTCAAAACCTATTATATTACTTGGTTTATTAATAATTCCTACTCATGACATAAAAAACATTCTTAGTGACTTATTTGGAGAGATATTAAGGAACCATAGAGTATATGCACTCCATTTTCTTTGCTTGGTCAGGATTTTTAATAAAAAAATCCCAATGAAAATGTTATTATATAACTTGTAATTTGTTTGGATTTTTAGTTGTATACATTTTTAGGATTAAGGATATTATATTTTGGGATCATGTATGTCTTATAACATGATTATATAAAACATTGAATTTTACTTTGTTGACATGATAACTAGTGTATCATAAAAAAGGATGTTTATATTTTGATGTTTGAAGAATGATGTTTCTTTAATTGTTTTTTTCTTTGAGCATGGATACAATTTTGATAGACAATGAGCATGTTATAAGGGGTATCAATATATTTTTCGTTACACATTCCCCTTTCTGTAATATATTTTATACATAGAATATTGTTAGTCCTTTTGATGATAATTATGGTTTCCCTATCCAGGTTGTCTCAGATTTTAATCACTATAATTTAAGGTGGTATATCAGGTATGTACCCTCATGGTACAGGGAGTTAATTTGTTATAGATTTTAAACCATTTATTAGAATATTTATAATCATCATTATTATTACCAAGATACGAATTTATGTAAATTTTTAGACATGTTCCTATATAAACCTCGTAATTTACTATTGTGTTGAGGAATATTGGTGGTTACCTACTTAGTATGTATATGCTCACCCCTTTCATGAAAATATCAATGGAAATGTTGCTTTATGTGATATGTTTTAGGTATATCACTATTGGTCGGATGTTCTTGGTTCTATATGTCTTGTAAATTATAATATATAGTTCCCATTGATTCTGGAGCATAGGTGAAGTGCTTTGGTGTTTTCTGTGGATGTTTAAAGTAAATTTATAGGGATTTTTCCATAGTCATATCATAATTTTTCCACACATGAAACATCCTTCATTTGGTCCTTTATAACATGATTTAGTTTCACTTTATATTCAAAGTGTATTATGGTCCATATCATACAACTTGTAGACTTTATAGGAATTGTGAGACTAGTTTCATATTCATGAATTTTACATATAACCTTGAATCATTTATTGTCTATGTGGTTTGATAGATGGGTACTCCAATAGAAAGTAACCATGTCTTTTGTTAGTGTGTCTAAAGACTCCAAGGATCATTCTAAAATTAATCAAGACCACTTATCTTATTTATTTTTTTAATGGCAGAAAACCTTCTCCAACCTATGTATACTCAACCCCCAGTGTTTAGGCCAGCCTCTAGCGATTGAGAGGTGAAATTGATGTCTTGTGGTGATATGATATAGGTAAAGAATGGTTGTTTGGGATTAAGATGTTACAAAATGAAACCACAATTGTTTTTTGTGGTAAAATATTATTTGAGATATTATGGATTATATTAGGGGTGTAATAAATTTGAGTAAAGATGAGTATATCAATACTCAATCTCAAGCTAGGTAATTGAACTCAATACTCAAGATAAACATAGTACCTAATTGGGTATCAATGTTCATAGCTTCATATTAAGATTGATATTAACTCAGGATCGATAAAACTACTCTATTGGGATTGAATCAATTGTATTATGCTACCTTATAATAATTTTAATTAAAAAATATACATCGATATCAAATTTGTACTCAATATTGAAAGATGTAGTTTGAAATTAAATACATCTATATTGATTTAAAATAATTTATTGAAATATTATATACTCTATTATGATATACTCTATCAAGTTATTTTAATACTCAAATTTGGCTAAAATTATAAATTGTGTAGCTCATTTTTGAGATCAATTAAAAAACTGTGTTGAATTTTATTATTTATCGAGTCGAGCCTAAGTAGCTTCTGAAAATTAGAGTTAATTTACAACCCTAGTTTATATAGGTGATATGGTACTGATATTTAGGGGGGAAACCATGTATATATATAGAAAAAATTGTTATGGTGGGATCTAGAGTTATCGGGGAATGTCCAGTTGTTCAGTTTAGGTACCATAGGTATGAGTGTGGTATTGTCTTAAATATATTGCGGTAGAATTAAAGAAATTTTGAAATAAGGTTTTTGGGATCAACTAGGAGCCACTAAATATATTATTCGATGCATCATATGATCTATCAGAATAATAGTACATGAATAATTTATTTATACTATTATAAACACATATTTGCGGATGGTCTTAATTAATTAAATAATAGATAAAAAAGTAAATAATGTTTTCTTGTATCCTTATTAGTTCCTATCTAATTAATTAAATTGATTCAAATTTAAACCTATGATTTATCTATTATTTAATACTTATTGATAATTTATTATATAATAATAAAATTATTCAAATTCTTGAGCATGCGTTATATTTCTTGTTTTGGTTTTATTTACAAGCACACTATTTTTTCCTAATTTAATGATATACTGGAAGAATTGTTTTATGATTGGTATTTGAACATGATAATTTTCACCTTATTAGTATGTTTTCTAACCATGTTTGTAACATCCTAATATTTTATGAAATATTTTTCAATAAATAAGTTTGATTCCTTTGATATATTTCTTTACACACAACACCGAGTTCAAACAAACCCTGATATACTATTAAAATATTATTATTTATTATAGAAAATATAGAATAATCATTGGATTAGTGGGTATGAATAAGACTAACTAAATTTGGAAAAATTTATCAATTAAATATGTATAAAATGAATTCATTGGTTATTAATTAATTAGAAATGAAAATAGAAATCTTTTGAAAATAAAGGAGTTGTTTTTTCTGAAAAACAGTTTTTATGTACGCAATGTGTTTTTATTTAAAATTAATACATATAGGTGAATTATTTTTATTAAATTTTTATATTATATGATCGATCAAATTTTTTAGTTTCTTCTAATATTTTTTAGGCATGTGATAGGAATAAATTTAGTTTTATTCTTAAAAATATATTTTTCTAAAAAACAATTTTTGTCATGTTTTTCACACTTACTTAAAATGAATTTTTTTAACTTGTATAAATTTAATTATAAAAATGAATTTAATATTTGGAATTAAGAGGTAAAAATTTGTTAAATAGGCCACTTTTATAGTTAGGCATTATGAATAGTAACCGTGCTAAAATTTATCACGTCAGTAAAGGGAAAATCAAGTTTAACTTGGTTAAAACTTAATGTCAAGGTCACCATTTTTCATATTAATTATTATTGGATGAATGGAATTAAAAACTTATCATATTAGGATCTAAATTTAATTTTTTAAGGGATACTTGTCCATGAAAGTATCCTATATAATATTTTAAGAAAATAAAAACACAAAACGTCACTCTCTTACTTTTAAATATCACCTATGTGTTCAAACAGATAAAAATAAAGATTTGAATGATTATTAATGATTATTTTGAGTATAATGAAATTATTTTCTTGATATTAATTTATTAATATTTTTTAAATTATAGAACTACTTTAAATTCTTACGGAACGCCGACACAATATTTGTTCAATTAATTGAAAAATAAAATAAATGATTTTAAAAATATTAATAGTAATATAAGTTGAGTGAGTTATATTGTTGAATGAATTTTATAAATTAATATGAAATATTAGATTTTTGTTAAAGGTCTACATTAAAATTAATTTTTTTTTCTTGGTTTCATTATTTTTAAAATAATTAAATAGTGTCAAAAATGACTTTAATGATATTTTATGAAAAAAAGTATTTATTAAATAATTTAAAAATAATAAAAAACATGATATAGATAAATTTAGATATTATTTGTTCAAAAATGTTATCTGTTGGCCATTTATGATCCAATTTATACCTTATAAGTAAAATTATAACTCTTTAAGAGTGAAAAAATTATGGTACCCCCATTAAGGTCAAAATAGGTTACGTAAGGGGTTAAACCAAAAGATAAGGTTAAAAACACCACTTAAACTTATAAATATTTTATTGTTTAATGTTATTTAATAAAAATAATACCTCATATTCTAATATATGTCCATTTGAAATAATTATTCTAGAGAATAATTTTTTTATATTCTAATATTTTAAGAAATTCTATGAGTGACCCTCCCCTCATTTTCAAAATGGAACCCCTCCTTTCTATTATTTACACCAATTTAAGACTTATAGATTAAAAAAACCTACCAAATATTCTTTTGAAAATCCTTATACAAATTATAAAGGTTATTCTATTCCCAAAATACCCACCCTAGGATCTTTAAGATAATATACAGTGAAGTTATTTCAAAGAAGATGTAATCGCCTTAATCGATCACTTTATTTTTTACTTCATATTTTATCTCATATAAATCTATGGTATTTATCATTAAATAATAACTTTAGTTTTCTAAATATACTGAAATTTTATTATGATTATTAAACCACCATTATCCATCTTATTTACCATCAAATAGGAAGTGAAATTATAGCTTGTACGTACGTACGACTTACCATCTCCACATAACGACACAATTCATTTTCAACACCATATTTGGTAGATGGGTATTATGATGTTTATAATGTTTATATATGATATTTATGAAATAGTTATTATTTTTAAAGATAATATCACATCTACCTTCTTACCTTCCAATCCATTAGAAAACAATAATGTCTCTCTTACGTACGTGTGGACTACCACCTACATGAAGTGATGTAATTTGTTTTTCATTTACTCTTTACATAGACGATAATAAGGATATATTTGATGAATATATATGATTTATATGACATAATAATTATTTTTTAAAGGTTAAATATTATTTATCTTTTTTTTCATCTATCAAAAAGTGAAAACATCATTCATGTGTACGTATGACCTACCGTATCCATGAACAATGTAATTCATTTTTATATATATAACATTTATAGATGAATATAAATATATATATAAATATATTATTAATATATATTATATTTATATCATTATTAATATTTTTTATATTATAGAACTATTATAATAGTAAAAAGACCGGAACTACCAAACTGAAATTATTATGAAAAAAGAAATAGTTCACAACTAAAAATGATAATTTTAATTAGGAATTATTGATAAATGGGTGTTGAAATTTTATAAAGGAATAGAATATGATATTATAAGTATCTAAGTGACTCTATTATGTAATTATTATTTATTTAAATTCATTATAAATGAGTATAGACCACTTTTAAATCAAGTGGAACTTGAGGTAAGGGTTTCACAACTCAATTTTATTACCATGAGGCTTACACCATATTAAACACTTGTTTCCTTTGTGTGGTGTATTTAATACCCATTAATGTATTTTATGACGTTTTCATGAGAATTATTGGGATTTAAATAATTTTATAACTTTCTCTCTTTTAGGAGGTTTTGATATGTATAGTACCAAAGTAGTAAGAATTTTATGTTATAATCTCATTGTTTACCAGTTTTGTCTATAATTAAGTTTATGATGATGAATTTTTTTGATATAACTCTAAAAAATCTAATGATTTTTTTAATCCTTTTTTGTTTATAGATATTACATTTTTTTCTTTAATTTTAGTTTCTTTAAGTACTCAAGATACATAAATACCATTTTTAAGGAAAACAAATTTATTTCTCTCTTCGGTCTAAAATCCTTTTCCTTTCATATAAATATTTTATAGAAATGTTTTCAAAAATATTTTTAATGGTCTTATATTATTTTTTACTATAATTTTTACTCATGATTGACCTTTTACAAAATGGTTTAAAAGTAATATAATTGTCATTTCATGAATGATTGTATTTTTGAATTTTTTTACAAATGTATGAAAGGGATGTTTTATTTTAACTTATACGAGATTAATGGAATTTCCTACCATCATGAATGACCAATGACTTGAAGATTATATTACAAGTTTCCAATGTTATTTTTATATAATTTCTTTATTTTATATTTGGAAAATTTTTATGTTTTAAATAATTTATTTCAATGTGAAAGGAGTATTTTCTTCAAGAAACATTCCAAGAGATATTTTAAATGAATTTTCATCTATGATAACATATTTTGGTGTTACCTATAATTTAATTATAGTATTATCCAATGATACCTTCCTTACTCATTCTCTATATGGTTTATTAATACGATGACATGATGTTTTTGTAACCTGTTCCATTTTCATGGGTTATGCTATGATAAATTGATGAAATGTTTACAAAAAATATATAATTTACATGGGTTGTACCATGATGAAATGTTTATGAAAAACATTTAATTTTTATGGTATATTATATGATTATTGTTTTATGATCTTTTGGGATACATCTATATGATATTCATTATGCAATAGGTGCGCCTAAACTTATATATCCCTCCAATGCATTCGGTAAATATTAATATCTCATGAGATAAAAAATAATGGAATAATGAGTGAACCCAGCTCAATAAATAATTATATCCACTATTATAGTCTTGGGAATGATCCATTAATAGAATAATGGAATAGGGAGTGAACTCAATCCACTATGATAGTCTTGGTATTGATCCTTTACTAGTCAGAAAATGGTATTATATGCTTATGTGTATTCCAAAAATCTATGACTTATTATAATGTCATGGTCTCATGGATCATGTTATTTGATTCCATTATGATTCATTACTTATCAAATGATTTGATTTATTCTCTGAATCAAGATTATAATCTTTCATATGTGGGTTATGGTTTTGAAATTTTAATCTCATGTTCCCATACCCCAATTCTCATGATATATTTATTTGATCATTTATGTCTCCCTTGTTTACCCTTACTAAGAATCTAATATCACCCTTATTATATTTTCTTTACTAAGGTTTTATTTATGATATGTCAAATAAGGGTTATAGTTATGAAGAACTAAGTGGAATATGATATAGATATCTTATAAACAAGTTTCTTATGTTTCTAACTTTATAAATATAAAATACCTATATGATTATTGAGTGAATCATTATATTATGTAATGAATATTAATCTAATAAGATATAATATATATATATATGAAAATTATGGTTCATTACAATGCTACATGATATCTGTCTAAAAATTCATTATACAGACTGTGATGATTTTCTCCAATGAGCATTCCATCTGTTGTTTTTATGTCATGTCACATAAAATGAATATTATACATCTTGGGTTGTTATATGGAATTTTTTAGTATTTATAAAGTAAGGATAATTTCTTTATAATTATATGTTTAAATAGAAAGGTGTTTTTTTAACAAATTAACAATTATTTAAAAATGGTTACTTCTATAAAGTCAAATAGAAAATGGCACCTTTTGGACAATGTAAAATGGGGATATATTTTACTAAATCACATTGTGAAATGGGATATTTTATTTATAAAATATAGTGTTTTGGTAAAATTGTTTTCTAGATATGTTTTAAAAAGGAAATATGGTTCTTTTTGAGGTTAATTTTAAAAGGAATCGTTGAAAAGTTCTTTTCTGAATTAAATGTGTAATAATGATATGGAAATTAAAAATATTAGGGATTCTAGAAATAAATTTGACTTATAAATTTAAATTTAAATGTTTATGATAAATTATAACATATAGTAATATCAATAATAGGTTATACATAGATAGTGTTTATGTTAGGGATACCATAAGTGTGAATGTATCATGGGCTATACTGATCTTGGAGACTTTGTATTAGAATTGTGTAATTATGTAGAATTTGTTTTAGTGCTTATGGTTAGTGAGTATTTTTGGGTATTAGAGCTTCTTGTTATTCCATATTTTATATTAGTTCTTGATAATTCACAAATTGGATACATAATTATGATTTGGGATGTGTATTAATGTGCTAATATTAGGGTTACATTAGCTTTTTGTGAATTATAGTATTGTGGAATTGGGTGACTTGATTTGGATTCAAGAATCATGTATTATTAGTTTGATGAGTGATTTTAAATTCATATAAATGATCTAATTTTTAATATTTATTTACTGTATTATAATTTCATAATTTTGGGAGATTTTTGTTGATTTTGGAGGGTTCTTATTAGATGATCAGAGCATAATTTGGGATGTGTATTAGATACTCATTTATAAATTGATGGTAGGTGTTTATGTGAATTAAAAATTTAGCATTTTCAGCATGGAATTTATTATAGTGATGTGGTTTTAATATATGGGTATCTATAATAGTATTTATTAATGAATCTCATGTTATTTTATTTTATTTAGGTGATGAAAGTCAGAGAATGATTTAATTACTGGTTCCATATCAGGGGTTATATTAATTTTTTTGGAATTTTTATGGGAATTTAAGGTTTAATAATAGAATTTTAGGTGTTTTAAAATATTTTTTGAGATTTAGTAATGTGTATTAATTTGTGGTTTACCTTTATATATCTTATAACATAAAATTTCAAATTGTAGGTGGAACCAGGTACCCTTTGGGAGGGTAATAAGTACCCGAAGAGCCTGAAATAAGTGGGGTGATTCTAGGGAGACAGTATGTACTTGGTGGATTGGTAAAGGATAAATAATAGATCTAGGTTGATATTCCATTTAAGGAATTCCATTTTGGTCATTTTTCCTCCTTATTACCCCAAATTGGGATTTCATTGAATTATTTCCTATATCAGCCATTTGGGAGCACCTTGATGGACCTTCATTAGGTTATTCTTCTTCTCATCTAAAAAATAGTGAACCAAGGGGTTCATCTTTCACTTAGTTGAAGGAAATTAAACCAATTCTATATTTGTTTCCTATAATTCCCTTTTCTTTTGATTTATCATTCTTTAGTCAATGAATTTATGATGAATTCCACTTGCACATGGTGGAATTCATCAGAAATGTTGATGTTTCTTTGCCTATTTTCTAAAGTAAGTCTCCTTGATTGGGGTTCCCTTAGTTTTTCCTTATCTTGATTTTAGAAAATAAATTTAGGTTTTATTCTTAATTTTCACCATTCTAGGTTGGATCTTTAATATTTTTAGGTTATTTTAATTATAGATTCTTCTCAAAAAGAATTTAGATAAATTTTAAGAGTTATATATCTATGTTTTCTTAGGATTTAAGGATTTATTTATTATAAAGTTTTCTTAATTTGGATTTCTGGGTTAATAAATTTGTATAATGGATAATAAATTATATTTTTTAGCCAATGGAGGGTTCCTTGGATATAATTAGAAATGTTAAAGCACATTAAGGAATAAGATTGGGGATTTAAAGTATTAGGAAAATTTCATGACTATCCCTAGGATATGCCTTATAATTGTGTTATAAAATTAATAATAAACCCAAATAATTAGTTTTATAAGTTAATAATACATGTTTTAATGTGATATTATCATAAAACATATAAAAGGTTATTCAAAGGTGGTTTGGTGTGAAATTGTGGAATGATTATATATATAATTTTTTATATTTGAATCTTTGATATCAATCCTTGCATTAAGTTAGCTATGGTAAAGTCTTAGTTTTGTCAACCTAACTTGATTTCATGGAATTCCATCAATTTAAGTTTTTTATAATGTTTTTTATCAAGTCTTATTGATTTATTTCGATGTTTTCATGAATATAGGATCTTTTTTATCATTATTATCCAATTCCACGCCATCTATTATTTGAGTCAATTCCTAGAAAAGTTATAGGATAAAATATTAATAATCATATTTTTTGGTAAAATATTCATATTTGTTTTTATAATATTCAATTATGATAATTATTATTTTATTTATGAATTATTACCAACTTTATTCATTGTTAAAAATGAAGCAACTTGGGGTGCAAATGAAGCATGAGAAATATAAAATTAAAAATTTTGGGTTCAGATTCATATTAAAAATAGCGAATCCACTTAACTCATTACCTATATTTCATAAAGGATCATCTAAAATTAAATTTAATCATAAAAAAATCAAATGAAAGTGTAAATAATAACTTGTTCATTTGAAATCACCAGTTTGATTCTTTCACCGTCGGCATGTCACAGATCAAAGGTTCTAAGTTAGGTTTCCTCTAGATCGTCCATATGTACAAAAAAATCATAGACCACCAATATATTATTATTGGGTGCTATAATGAGAGATTAAATATCTTTACAATGTCACTTTTATCATGTGAATAATGTGCACTAGATCAAGATGGCATGATCTATCTGAACTTATTATGTCTATAGAATCTCTATCTAAGAGATTAAGAGGAGAGGATATGACATCTAATCTCACTAAATTAATCCAAATGGTGGATCTCATGATTGAAGATACTAAAATGAGATTTTATACCAAGTTTATGAATTCCAAAAAATTAAATTTGGTCCTCATAAAGTAGTAAACTTCATTTGAGACATTTTAGAAAACTTATGACTGAATAAATATGTCAAAAATGACAAAAATATTTTATCACTCCCTTGAACAACTTTAAGATATTACATGAAAAAATAAAAACTATTAACTCACCTAATAATCTCCCCAAATATTTTAACAAACATTGAATGTGTTATGTTCACTGTAAAAATTATATTTTCTCATATTATCTTTTATGATAAAAAAACATGTGAATAAATTGATAAATAAATTCACTATTGGAATGTGGGTTTTTCCCCACACTTCCATACCAACGGTTTCATAAAACCATTGGTAAAGGATGGTTTAGGGAAGCTTTTACCAACAGTTCCCTAGAACCGTTGGTATAGATGTGTTTGTGGCAGTTTTTACCAATGGTTTTATTAAACTGTTGGTATAGATGTAGTTTACAGGAGTATTACCAACGGTTCTCGTTGAACCGTTGGTATAGGTGTGATTGGGGGAAGTTTTTTCCAACGGTTCTAAAGAACCATTGGTATAGTTTTGGACTGAAGGTATATACCAACGGTTTTTAAAAACCGCTGGCACAACTTTCCCCCAAATTACCAGCAGCCCGTCCTCTCCCCCATTCGTGATACAGAACCCTAAACGGCAGTAGGCGATCTTGGAGCTCCTTCGGCCAGAGCAGTTTGGCAATCTTGGAGCTCCTTCAGCTTCCTCTTCCTCCATCCCATCGAAGGTGTTGAATATACTTAAGAATCTTATAAGACCCATCCTAAATTAGGTATTTTATTAACTGGTACCTTATTTTTATTGAAATTTATCTAATATTTCAGTTTTTAGATTTTATTTTTATGTGTTTATGTTTATGTTTTTGTTTTGATTTAACCTATATGTTTTTGATTTAGACCCATCCTATATGTTTTTGTTTCTATGTTTTTTATTTTGATGTGTTTATGTTTTTGTTTCTGTTTTGATATGCTTAAGGTACCTTATTAACTGGTACCTTATTTTTTATTGAAATTTATCTAATTATGTTTTTGATTTAGACCCATCCTATATGTTATTGTTTCTGTTTTGATGTGTTTATGTGATGAGATTGTATCATCATTAAGATGTGTCCAATGGTTCTTTGATCATTGTTTTGTGGAGAGTTAATGGTTTAGGACCAGCATTAGAAGTAGCTTCCAGTGAGACCATTTTAGTATAAGGGGAAACAAGATTATGATCTACAAGGGGGTGATTGAGTTGGTAAAGACCAAACATAGTTTGTTCCTTGTGTTCAAGAACCATAAATAGAGTGTTCCAATTAGGTGGTCATCAGTAAAGATGTAGGTAATATTTTCAGGTCCTGTTTCATGAAGTTAAATATGTGGCGCTATAGTGGTTTTGGATTGTTTGAGGTACTCTTAGTGTATTGTAAACCCTCATTTGTTCCATATTCATTCAAATTGATTTAATATCATTTTTTTCACACACACCATTATATACTATCAAACTATATTTAGAGTGTATTTATATTCTTATGGTGTTAAATATTTTAGTAAATGTCCATACTAGCTTCTTTTATGTGTTCTAGGGGTTTAGACTGATGACATGGGTGCATGATTATTGTGGGGGTATTATTTTCATATAAATATACCTATACTATGTCATCAAATGAATCAACCGTGGACAGCCTGACCACCCCCCGTGGACAGCCCCCACCCCCTGGAAAGCCCCCCCACACCCTTGACACCCTCGACCCCACTGGACAGTGCCTCCACCCCCGTGGACAACTCGACCACCCCCTGTGGATAGCCCGCCCACCCCCCCTGGATAGCCCGCCCACCCCCCTGGACAGCCCCGCCACCCCCATGGGCTGCCTGCCCACCCCCTGGACACCCCGTACCCCCATGGGAAGCCCTCCCACCCCCTAGACACCCCATACCCCCGGAAATCCCCACCCACCCCCTGGACACCCCGCTCACCTCCTTGGACATCCTGCCCACACCCTGGACTCCCCCTACCCCATTGGACAGCCTGACCACCCCCGCAGATAGCCCGCCCACCTGAACACCCCGACCCCCTAGACACCCCGACCCCCTGGACACCTCTGACCCCTCAAACGGCCCCACCACCCCCTAGACACCCCGCACCCCCCTGGACACCCGCACCCCCCGTAGACAGTCCCGCCACTCCCCCGATCCTTATCCTACTCCTCATCCTGATCTCCCTGAAGAAGTTAAAGTATAAAACGCATGTACTCCCAACAAGATCCTTAAGGATTATGTATTCCTTGATCCACTTTAAATATCTTTCTGGGCAATCCTTGAATATAGGCATTAGAAATTATGTATCTTATTTTCTTATATACACTGTATTTTGTTGTATTTCTTAATATGATTCTCATATAGAGTAATGTGTCAGTTATGCTTTTATATAAAGTAAAAAATTGTCATTTACCTAAATAATTTTTTGATTAGACTTCAATATTAATGAATTTATTTGAAATGAATTATTTCAATTTTTTTATAGAATGGACAGAAGTTGGATGTACGAAGCTGATTGGATTTCAACCGATTTTCAAAATAATTTGAACAACTTTCTAGATTTTTCATTTGAAAAGGCTTCAGATAGTGGTCGCATACACTGCCCATGTTTTAATTATGTTGGAAGACCTTGGTTGAGTCGTGACATAGTTAGCTATCATTTAACCAAATATGGTTTCCAAAAAAACTATTATGTGTGGTATCACAATGGAGAGAAAATGGAATCTCAAAATGTTGATGATCCAAATGATAGGACTGAATTGGAGAGTTTGATATATGATCAGTTTCCATTTATTCGGCATCATGAGAAGGAAAGGATGTCCAGCCAACAAGATTTCGATACAATCACACATGATGCGTCCAATGAAAATGATGATGTTGATAGGGTGAAAAAATTGAATGATGCTATGACGAATCTAGTATATCGGCAATGTGGTAAAATGAAAAAGTTGGAATTTTTAATCCGATTGTTTCATGGGAAACCTATGTCTGGGATTTCAAATACTGCAATTGATTACATTCTTACCTTCTTGAAGTAATTACTTCCAGATGATGCAGATATTCCCTCAAACCACTATATGGCATGGAACTTAGTTGATGAACTTGGATTCTCAAAAAAAAAATTCATGCTTTCTCGAATGATTGCAGCTTATTTTGGGAGGAAACTACTGAAAGAAATGATTGTATCAAATGTGGATCCTCTCAATGGAAGCCAAAATATGATGGAATGTCAATGGTTTGATTCAATGATGAGGCAAGGCACCTTTATTGATGATTGTGGAATTCGAGTTATTGACATGACTCGCACTCTAGCCACCGATGAACCATATGTATTGGAATCAATGGCGAAACAAGTTTTTTATGTCAAAGATCATCGTCATCCTAAATTCAGTGTAATTATTGAAGTAAATCCCAGACATGTTTTTGATGATGGTGATGATGAATTTGACAGTATCCCTATTGCAATTGGAAGCAATCCGTTTATTACATATGATGATGCCAATAGCTCAATTGTCATAGTTGATTGTGAACCCGAAGTTGTGGTGGGAAATATATAGAATCATACAGTCGTGTTCTCACCTACATGTTTCACCGACATCATTCAGAGTGTGTATCCTAGTACTTACCTTCAAACCACCATAAATCTTCTTTTACTTAATGTTTTTTTATCAGAATGGTTTTTCTATATATTTTTGGGTTACACATTAGTTATCTGTTTTTAATTACTTCCATATTTGTTTTCATTGCAGGAAATGACACCCATTGAAGAGAGGCGAAAGAAAAAGATGATAGATAATAATCGTCGCATGATACTAATGGGTGTTCCTCCACTCATCCCTATTGTGACTATTTTATTTAAAATATAAATATTTCAATAACTATAATATCACGTGTTTACTTATGTGTTAAAGTGTTTTTCAGGATCGACCCCCTAGACGAGAGATATCTGACAAGGAGCCTGATATTGCTCCCAGTAGAGAGGCTGGTGGTAGGAGGGGTGGTGATGTTCGAGATGGACAATCATCTAGTGGGCCCGGTACTGAGGCCGGTGGTACGAGGGCTCGTGGGGCGAGAGTTAGATGATCCATCGCCACATACGTATCTTCTTCACCCCATTCCGATCCTGGTGTGTCTCCAAGGACACACGAGATATTTTGACCTCCGATGTTTACACTACCAGTTGGCCAGACGTCTATACCATCATATTTTTCTTCTGCTTCATTATCTCCGAGCTATTATATTCCAACTTCTTCTACTCATGATACCACACAGTATGTGGCTGAGGAGTGTACACTGAGGGACACTCCACCTGTACAGGATATTCCTTCAGCTTCTGCACATCCCGTGACGCCCATTGATCCGACCACCACAGGTATATTTATCTGACTCTATCAAATTTTTATTCCAAAATTTATTTTATTATAACTTGTACTGATATTATTTTTCTTTAATAATAGATTCATATAAAGATATGAGGTGGGGGAGGGGCCATACTCACTTGCGTGCGGTATGGAACCGCCAGACACAGTTGATGGTTGAATATAATGTTGATGGACAAATGACTGAGAAATCTGGGCAGGAATGTCGGGGTTTTTTGGCGACACTAGCCAAATAATCTGATATCATTTCGGTCAGCCCTCTCTCTTGGAGACAACTGCCACACGAAGTCAAAGATAACGTGTGGGCACAAATATGGGTAAAAAATCTGTTGGATTTAATGTAGTATTTTTTTGTATTTATATGAACTAATCTATTGGGTTTTAGCTTCGGTTTAACTTCCCTGATGGCGAAGGTGAATGACCAGCACGTTTAAAAGAGTTGGGAGAGATTTGGAGAGCTTATAAGTATGACCTATATGTTGGCTGGTGTGATCGAGTGGGAACGGATTTAGAGACATTACATATCATGGATGACTGCCCGATAGAGCAATATCTCCAAATGATTACCCATTGGGATAATGCCAAATTTAAGGTATTAATATCATTTGAGGTTTTTAAATTAGAGTTTTCATATTTTTCATTAATATAATCTTATTTATTATTAAACATTATTTAGGAATATTCTGAAAAAACAAAAAAAAATTGATTGAAAGAAATACCTCTACACTTTGGGGTGCACAACTATGTCAGATCATGAGAGGCAGCTGGTACGATATAGTTGTTTATAATTTTTCTTTAGGACTTTCCCTTTTTATTATTTCCTACTTAAATTATGTGATTTATTGAATATTG